>JAAALK010000082.1:72474852-72508044 GCA_019279435.1 Zizania palustris
ATACACGGATAAATGGTCTTTCATCTGGAGCTCCCCGTTTTACAGCTCTGGCCTCTATTACAACTACCAATTTAAGTTCATCCAGGCTGATGGGTCCTTCCACTGGCTCTGGACGTCCAAGTGCTCCAACAAACGAAGGTCTTCTTCTGGCTCCTTCTGGTGGACAGCCTCAATACCAGGCAAATTCTCCGCAGGAAACGAGTTCTCAACTCTGAAGAGGAGGCCATTTGCAGCCTTTGCACTCTAAGGGCGGAAGAGTCGGTATCCCACCTTTTCTTCGACTGCCACTTCAGTCGCCTTTGCTGGGGATCCATTGGGCAACTCATGGCGCGGTCTCAGACAGATTGGTCACTTTTAAAAATTCTTTTGGAAGACCGTTCTTCATGGATATTGTAGTAATTGGGGGCTGGTCTTTATGGTTAATCCGCAACAGTGTATTTTTGACAGACTAGCCCCTACGATTTCTTCCTGGAAAATTCGCTTCCTCCTCACGTTCTAGCTCAGTCCCAACGTTTTCCCCCCTAAGGTTAAGGGGGACTTGAAACGTTGGCTCGACTCATTGTAACTTTTCCTTTTTTTCTTTCCTTTTAGTCTCTCTGTTCTCCCCCTCCCCCCCCCCGTGTACCTTGTATGTTTGCCTTATTAATTTTATAAAATCTCAAGTAGGAGCCTCTCCTACTGATTTGCATCAAAAAAAAGTTGTGCCCCATAAAATGCTTACCCTTGCCATCTTTCTTTGTCCAATGTGATCACCTTTGTGAAACCCTACAAAATTACCAGCAGCAAAGCACAATAAAATAAACCAAATTATTTTTTGGAACTGTTTGTTCACAAGTTGAACTAATCGTTCTCCTTTGTTTAAAATCTCAAGGGGACTCATTATCAAGAAACAATTGTTAAGTACCGGAACTGTTTCTGAACATGATGCCTAGGGAACTGGTTTAGTGGTTTGTACGTGAAACTAAACTAATAGGTTTTAGGAGTTAAACTTTAAAATGTCACCTGATACACAGATCACTAGACAATGTTGGATATAACACACTTACAAATAACTTTATGAACTATACATCAAAACATTTTTTTCTTCTGGTGCTAATTCTATGATGTCACTATTGCATCGAGATCTCTGCAGATCATGTTTTGTGAGTTTCAAGTGTAATTCGTAGGTGACATTTGAGAACTATCACAAGTTCACAACATAATGGATTTTACGGAAAACATAGAGAAGGGAAAAGTAAAATTGTCAAACCTGCTTTACAAAATAGCCAACAGCATTGTTATCTGCATAAGTTAAGAAATGAGTGAGCCCATCAGCATCTCGAGCATGTTGCTTCAAATGATTCATTAGCCTTGTCCCATAGCCTTAACTTGCTCGTCAGCTGTAATTGCACAGAATGCTATTTCTCCAAACCTCTGGCTACAATTTACAAAACTAGAATTAGGACAGAGGCATATGCAGAAGAAAAGGAACATCTCTGACATGGTGCACAACATGACATAATATAAATAATCAATTGCCAGACGAACAAAACTATACAGCATTACAGCATTTGTCCTACAAGGCTACAACCTAACCTTTCAACTGCTTTGAGATCATTGAACAACAAATTTCATGAATAAGTAGAATTGTATCACGCAATCTCATTATCACAAACCAACAACAACAAAGATAAACTAAATTAATAGCTCAGAACTCACAGCTTTCATTTGCTTTCAGTTGTCAAGAACTACCAGATCTTTAAACAGAAGAAGTATTACAAGTTTACAACTTGATCATGCAAGTGAAAATACAAATGACAATATGTAAATATCATCATAATAATGCTAGCACAAAGTGAAAACATTACCTTGCATAAGGGCGGTAAGTAATACCTCCAACACAATATTATTCCTGATAACCATCATTGACTTGTGAGTTCTGTAAAATAGATCACAGAAAATTGTCTTTTATAAGCAACATCGAAGGGATCTTTCTTGTCCACAGCACCAAAAAATCCTCCATTTTGCTAAATCTGAGTTCTAACCATAGGCACATTACATTGAGAGTTACCTATCCATAACGAGACGAACAATGTACTCTTTTGGCATGTTAGGAAGCTGCCGTGCAAAGATATTCTTCAAGCCTACCAACCTGGGCAAAAACAGAAGTCAGTAACAACTAACAGGTTGTTCGCAAAATAAACTAGCATCCGCACCAAATCATATGTTCATCAACTCCATCATTAGAATTGCATAAAAATTTCAGCCTCCCTGCATCCTCCTGCAGAACAAAGCCACCCAAATTAAGTAGAGCTCACATTCTAGTTAACTTACCCTAAAACATAATTAAAATTAAACGAACAGTAAGAAATGTTACTCCCACTTGATTGATCTAAAGTCCACAGATGGCCAAGCAAAATCGAACAGTGAAAACCCAGTTCTTCACCTCACGTTTAAGGCTCTCCTCCCGAGCGCTGTGCGCGCCGCTCGTCTGGATGTTGTCCGTGAACAGACCCTTGGGGTCCTCCTTCCCGTCGCCGGCAGCCGCGGACACGGCCTCGGTCTTGGGAGCCGCCGCTGCCGCGGCAGCGGCGGCAGATACGGACGACGAATCGGGCTTCGGCGGCCGGCCAGAGGAGGACGCCGGCGCACCGTCAAGGCGGGCGGCGGTGAAGGTGTGGAGGGAATCGTCGTCGTCGTCGGAGTGGGAGGAAGACGGCGACGATGGGCGGGAGGGAGAGGACGGAGAGGTGGAAGGAGACGACGGCGCGGTGGTGTCGTCGTCCTCGTCGGCGGTGGCGTCGGAGAGGGACGACGGCGGGAGCTTCCGCTTGCGGTGGGAGGCACCGCCGCCGGACGTCGCGCCGGAGTGGGAGGGCGACGGCGCCACGAGCCCGTCCATGAGGGACCGGAGGGTGGAGGGCGTTCTAGAAGCTTCGAGGGGCTAGGGTTATGCGGAGATCGTGGATCTCGAACCTTTCGAGGCGGCACGGACTTCGAACCGGGCGTTCCGTGTTGAGAAACTGTTACTTATCCAATGTGTCGCGGGTAGACCAGAGTTACGTAACAATGAATAAGATATAACTAGTGAGAGGTCCGTGTGTTGCAACGGATGCATAATGTTAATGGCAATATATTTAGAACATGATAGTGAGAGGCCCGTGCGTTGCAACGGATGCATAATGTTAATGGCAATATATTTAGAACATGATAGTGAGAGGCCCGTGCGTTGCAACGGATGCATAATGTTAACGACAATATATTTAGAACATGATATATTTGCCGAACACATTTGTTTAGTAATATTGTGATGATAAGAAACAAAGTAATATATTATTCCTCAAAACAATACATAGAAGTATGTTTTCTATATAAAGTGTCATTGCATATTTATAATTACAGATCTGGTATGAAATCGTACAATATACTATACAGTGAGCACATCTTCTTTTATCTACTCAGTGAGCACTTCCTTGTAGACGATATTCTTCGTTAACGTGCTTGTTGAATTGATTCCCCTATTTTTATCCGGAGCGGCGAGTATTTTGATGTTGCTACGAGAAGTTGCTCGTGACAGAGCTACATATAGTTGTCCATGAGAGAACACCGGGTTCGGGAGGTATATTCCAACATGCGGTATTGTTTGACCCTGTGCTTTATTAATTGTCATTGCAAAACTCACCCTAACAGGAAATTGACTCCTCTTAAACTTGAAGGGGAACATCTCATCATCGGAGGGGCACAAGGGTATGTGTGGAAGGAAGACTCTCTCACCAGCATGTTGTCCCAATACAATTTCAGCATCGATAGTATTTCTTTGAAATGCTCGGACTATCAACCTAGTCCCATTACACAGACCATTGGCCGGGTCAAGATTTCTGAGCAAAATCACAGGACAATTAACCTTGAGTTTTAATATATGTGGAGGTAACCCATTTGGCGTTAATGAATTCAGGAACTCAGACGGATAATGGTTGCATGGATCATCGACTGCTCGATTATGACTGTGATAAATCATCTCGTCACCAGGAAAACGTTCGATAAGCTTCATGTTTATTGCATCAACGTTCTCATTCCTCGTTGACAAAATAGCTCGAGATGTAATGTAGTCTGCATCAGTCATGTTTGCACCTAACATTGGAAATACCATGTCAATAAGACTATCAATATCTGATTCTGCACCAGTGTAGGGTACACATATTTCGTCGGGTAAATTTACATAGTCATCATCGATGGTCTCTTCAATGCCATTGCCAATCCGTAGCAGGTAGTCTGAAAACCATATATCTGATCGAGCTCTCATGTTATGGACAAGTCTCAACTGATGCATGTTATCCCATAGGTAAGATCTACGCAATGTTGCGTTTACAATTTGAGCCCTATTCCCCTTTCGTATAACTGGAAGAACTTGTCTGAAGTCACCTCCAAAAACCATTGTTTTGCCTCCAAATGGTAGATTGGGCTTTTCCATTATGTCCCTCATGCTCTTGTCCAACGCCTCAATTGCCTGTCTTTTTATCATGGAGACTTCATCCCATAATATAAGCGAAGCTTTTTGAAGAAGCTTCGCAGTACCACTTTGTTTGGTGAAGTTACACACTCCATTATCTTGTATGCTTAGTGGTATCTTGAACCTTGAATGAGCCGTCCTACCTCCAGGCATGATGGAAGCAGCAACACCAGATGTTGCAGTAGCAATAGCTATCTTCCCCTCGCTACGGACTTTTGCTAATAAAGCTTTGTACAGAAAGGTTTTTCCTGTTCCTCCTGGACCATCAACAAAAAACAAACCTCCACTATTGTTGTCAACGGATGATAGTATAACATCATAAGCATATCTCTGTTCTGCATTAAGAGAGGATGTGCTCGCTAGTAGCTCATTATCCACTTGTATAGAGGACTCTTCACAAATCTCCCTCACCTCACCCGCCATGGCGTCATATGATTCATCAATTTCTGGAAGAGGAAATGATGTTATCTCTTTACCCATTGACTGAAGCAATTTTCTTATATCCAATAACACCATTTGTTCAACTGCATATGCATTCATCTGGGATCGTCGGATGTCATCAGACATTGCTTCGAAGTGTTTGTTCCAGAGTCCACGCACATCGCTAGGTTCACAATATACCAATATTGTAGCAAACAACCTTCGGAGGGACGAAGGCATATGAAATACTTCAGCTTCAGAGAGGCACTCATCAATGCTGTTATCTGACTCAATAATACCTCTTTTCTCAGCGCTTTCTCGAAATGTAGGGTATACAATACCATCATATGTCCTCAAATTCTCAAATGAAGTAGCACCAACCACATGGTTTAATAGCACCCTCAAGTAGTATCTTTCTCCCTCTGCTGGATGTGCTGAGATGATCCTCCCAACCTGCGTGCTTCGTTCTCTTATTTTCCAAAGCTTACGTCCAGGCAACCACACTGCATATTGTGGGAAATCCCTATAAAGTAATGTGCGTGCCCACGTAAATTCTTGATTTGCCTTGAAATACTCAGTCAACATGGTTCTTGAGGCACCCTGTTGGTCGAGAACTTCACGTACATCAGCATTCTCTCTATAGGACACAAGATGCATTCCTGGGAGGTGGAGCTGTAACTGTAGCACTGGTGACGAAATCCCGCTAAGATCAAATCCAAATATTCTCCACAATGCCTCCTGTGGTGTTACCCACCTAGCATCCCTATATTCATTGATCTCATTAATCTCGCGGTTTTCATCAGCTTCATTGATGGACACAGACGCCCTATCATGACCCTTATAAATATACTTGTAGAGGTACTTAACAGCCTTAATACTCGAACAAACTTCTGCATTGATGTGACAGTCATACCTTCTTAGAAGCATGGGATTATATGGGACAACCCATCTGTTGTCTAAGTCATGACCTCTCACTCTTACCCTTTGTCTGTCATCCCTTCTCCTGTAGATAGGGTAAGAATCTTCGCCTTGGATAGTTGTGTCACTAAACTGGCGTGGATAATAGCACTTGCAACTACCATTTTTCATGCATGGACTCTTCCTATTTAGTGGACCACACGGGCCATGCATCATATGTTTCACTACCATTTCATATAGCTCCGGGTATTTATCCTTATCTGGAAGTTCTGCTGATATAACATTATCATACTCATCGGGACAACTCAATTTGTATGTTGACTCCATGATAAGGAGGAAATGTGCATGTGGTAGACCCCTTTTTTGGAACTCGATAACATGGACTTGTGCTGCAATGATTCCTAGGATATGTTTACGAAATAGCTGGAATTTGAGATCCTCTAGCTTGGCTTTAAATACACGCACAACAAGATCAGAACGATCTTGTGGTGTTTGGCCAGGTGCAAGGTCCCTACTTATCTCTTCCCAATTAGGATTACAAGTCATTGTGATAAATATGTCGGGTTTTCCATACTTCTGCACTAAGGCCATAGCATCCATATATCTTCGTCTCATATCCCTCCCGCCACCGATAAACGATGCAGGTAGGACCCATCTTTTTCCCAATCTGCTGGCTCTATGTTCTCCAACAGATACACTATCCATCAAGCCCTGGTAAAGATCCGCACGAATCTTCTTCTGATTGTATAAGAAGTAATTCAGGCGAGACGTTTCAATTTTTATGTAGGTATCAACTACAAACTGCTGGAATAGACGTCTCCCATACAAGACCGTGTTGAAGATTCCACTACGCATCTGGAATTTATAGCAATAATATTCACGCATCGAAACAAAAAACTTGCTGGTAGTATCTACAAAGAAAAGAGAAATCAATTAGGTGATTAGCGTATGGATTAATAGTATCATAATAACATGAATATGAGTCACTTAGCTAACCTGAGTTGTCAGCATTTCTTTGTCGGGTTGTATTTATTTGACTAATGTCAATACCTTGTCTTGGTATATCAGAATGCCAACCGAGCTCTGCTCTTGGAAAAAATAGGGGGTATGACAAAGGGTCGTAGCACCCATCACTCGGTCTAATTGAATAGTAGTTGTTGTTATTGCCAAACAAGGTGATGCTACGATCAAAATGTTTATTAATATCATTCCCCTCAACCCACACAGCAGCAACCTCTGATGTTAACGGTCTGTTATAAGTTCTCTGGTCTAGCTTATAATCCATATTTAGCACAATACGATATTCATCAACGTCTTCAACCTGTCCTAGGCTTCTGAATGTTTCAGAGTAGGGATTATCTCTCAAAATATGTACCAAACATCTAATAATAGATATGTCCCTTTCTCTATATATCATCTCGAGCACGACGGAAACGATGTGATAAGCTAGGATCATCATCATAGAAGTACAACTGCAAGTGGCTTGGTTCATTGTCTCCATTCCCAAAAGAATGTATGTTATGGTACATTTGCCCATGCGCTTTAAATGTGTAAACTCCATCCCTTGCACTTGCGAGGTTCTTGTCATAATCACAGTACATTGTGGTGAAGGAGAAATGACTGTTAAAATATCTAATATTCTCTATAAAATGTTGTGATTGAATGTCTTCACCTGTGTACAATCGTCGAAGCTCCTCAGGTGGCGCAGGTATTTGAAGTTTGACCTTGCCATTCATACAACAAAATCCTGGCGGCTCATATTCAAACCTCTTCGCACCACAATGACGACAGTCTGGCTGAGTCTTTAAAATGTGGGCGCTAACAGGTAGGTTCTGGTAGACAACGTCAGTTGTATTAAGGTTGTTAGATCCTATCTCAGAGCCATGTGGTGTATTACGAACGACACAGTTTGGACCAAGAGTTCTTCTTCTTGCTCGATTTTGTTGGTTACGTTTTTCCCGCATAACCTGCCTTTGCTCATCTGTCATACTTGCTGAATATCGTTGGTTCTCTCGCCTCGCTTGCCTCTGTTCATCCGTCATACTTGCATATCGAGCTTTATCACGTGCACGTCTTTTGTTTCGTTGCTCTGATGTCAAGCTTGCATAGCGTGCTCTTTCACGAGCACGCCTTATCTCAGCACGATCTATCGATCGGTCAAGTTGGGTTTGTTGAACAGATGGAATTGCTTGTTGCTCTTGTGAGTCGATAGTTGGAGTTGCTAATATAGCAGAATTTGCACCTGCACAAAGTTTATGTAATCACATGAGACATAATTTTTGCTATTAGTAATTGCACAACCCACATTGCAGTAGTTTATACCATTAGAGGTTTGTCCTTGAAATAATCCCGCTGATGTAAGAGTACTTTGTGTAGGAACAACAAATGAGGACGGTTGTCGATATGACACATTTTCACCGTCCGATGAACTTTCCGATGGAGTCTGTGATGGTTGTCGAATACAAATTCCAGAAGGGCCGTGAGGCAAAATGTTACAGCGATTTCTCTTTTGTCTATGACGACCATCGATAACTAAAAATTTAAAATGAGTACACATTTTCAGACAATAATTTTAGTGTAATGTTGTAGCACAAATATTTGAATAGACAAATAAACATGATAAATTAGGCGCATAAAATATAATAACCTTCTTTCCCCTCTCTCCTCGGTATATTTTCTGACATGGTTGATAGCTTTGTTATCGCGGCGTCGAGCGACCTGTTGATTGCATAATTGGTTAACCACCAAACAAACGATACTTGAGTGGAAACATTATAGATGGAACATGATTTTAATTCAGATAAGTGTTTGAGTTTTTAATTTATTTTTCTTGGTACCAAAGAGTGATTTAGAATACTTGTGTTGGATTAAAGGGTTATTTTGAGGGTTAGGATTACAAATTTGTTATTTAAATAGGGCATTGGATGATTATTAATCAAGATTGGATCTGGAGATTGTGTCAGAGGAAAGAAAATATTCTTCAAGGTTAGGAATGAGAGTATTACAGTGAATGATGTTTTCATTTTGTAAATAAGCGTATTTGAATTTGAGACATGTATTCCAATACAAATATTACATTGAAATAACTTCAAAGGGAATACACAATAGATTCAACGAATGATCACAAAACCAAATACCAAATTCAAATAACTTCAAAGGGAGTACACAATAGATTAAACGAAATGAACACAAAAACCAATATTACATTCAAATAACTTCAAAGGGTGTACCCAATAGAAATAAACACAAAACATCCGAATATGAGGAAGTACATAAACAACGCACACCACAATACACACAAGACTGTAACACTATGGACAGTCAGATCCATAAATCGTTGCAAAATATCTCCATCTAGCTTCCATGAACCGATTCACAAAGCTTAGATCCATAGTTCCTGAACTCACACGCTGCCGTAAGTCTGCATTTATATTTCAAAGAAAAATAATTAACAATATCTATAATATTATGTGATGTATTGCCATTATTCTTAGCTTGTGTTTTATTGTTGGAACTACTTACTTTGCAAAGGTAGTGTGGATGGATGAATCGGATTAAACTTGACTGTAGTGTGTTCTGAAGTCTCTAAACATCCTATCGCCAAGTAGAACAAATATTAGTGTAATTCATCACTATATGTTTATTAATGATAAAATGGGTTAGGACTAAATTACTATGCTTCTTGTGAAGTCGAAGCATGGTTCCTAAAACAATGTGGTTGTTACGATGAGCTTCTGTCCATTCAGAGATGTGATCAGTGAGGGAGTCACCCCAAATTCCAACAACCATCATGTTCAAGCTAAAAAAGATCAAATTCTCATTAGCTTTCGATTTGCAAAAACAATGTGATTGTTTATGACGATATAAGTGGTTGTATCTAACTTATGAATTACCTAGTGTCCATCAGTGTTATCTCCCTATATAGACCTCCAAGTCGTTCCAATTTCCCCCAATAGACAACCACTCCAGCTATGTCTGTCCAAATAATCATATCATACTACAAGTAAGACAACTATTTTTTTTGAAACTATGCATCGCCGATTCAATTTACGTACGTACCCACAAACGTTTTATTCGGACGAATCCACGCGTCATGAAACGTCAATAGATATTTTGGATAGGGAGGGAATTGGATTGGAAGAATGTATGGCTCAACTGTTGTATTTCTTCGAAGAGAACCTTCATAGGCATGGGCAATGCTCCGATAGTACAATGCCTCTTCAAGATTAGGTTGAAAATATAGACGATGAATAGTATAACATTGTCCTTCATTTAGGAGAATGTTAAACCTATGAACTTCCTCCCGCTCCCATGCAATGACTTCTATTTTAGCACCCTACGTATAATATTAGGGTTTAGAATAGTTCACATGTTCACTACTATGTAAAATGTAGTCCAACTTGTGTGCAACTTACGGTAATATCCATTAAAATAAATCGTTGTTTTTCTCCATATTCATCAGGGAGAAACTTAACTTCTACTCTGGCGACGGCACTCCATGCATAGTTTAAGTGCTCGAACTCTATCTCGTCAAATTTCATAAACCTTAACAAAAAAATGAAATTTAGAACATCTTTCATCGTTGCAGGAAAGTTGGTTTTACTAATATAGGCTCACCTAGGTACCACCGCATTACGGGTTGGACGGTCGGCGTAAGTTCTCTTTCGCATGCCAGCCATTTAATATATCTAAGAAATTCAACTATATTATAATGTTTTATCTAGCGGAATTATTTGACAAATCAGATATAAACACATTATTTGACAAATAGAATAGAAACACATGTAAGAATGAAAATAGGGGAAAATCTTTACAGAATAAAAAGGGGGAAATATTAAAGAATAAACAGGATAATTCATCGAAAAATGCCAAAAATTCAAAAAATACAGAAACGCAATTAAGAAATGTATAGAAAAATATAAAAAAATCATGGAAATGCGGAAAAAAATTAAGAACACTTGGTTTTTATTGGCTGATGTTTTTATTCAATATATGTTTTGTGTTTCCCATGTAATAATTGGAGAATGTCATGATAATTAGGTTTGTACTGATGGTATTATTACTCATAGGAAATGAACATCTAATAAGCAGATAAGCTAGAGATAAATCAGGTTTAAACAATGCACATCCTATATCAGATTCATGGCCCATAATGATATCTATAAATTGCATGTCTTGCTCCTATCCCCTCTAAGGCAGTTTTTTCAGCCCACAGTTATCTGAATAAAATATTAACTACAATGTACAAATTATTACTTATAACAATGAGACGCCAAATAGACCCAAGATCACAGACAACCAACATAATTTCTAATGGAACGTTACATTAGAAATAAACAGATGTGCCTAAATACTACGGCATAGGAAATGATGGTATTATTACTCATAGGAAATAAACATCTCATAAGGAGATAAGCTAGAGATAAATCAGGTTCAAACCGTCTTTAGATGTGAATACTCTTTAGATGAGAAATCGTCTTGAATCTGTAAGAAATAAAAATAGTTCAGTGAGAAAGAAAAATAATTATTTCTAATAAAAAAAGAGTCATTGGACTAAATACAAAATGAATTCAGTAATCATTTTAATTATGGAAAATACAAAATGAATTCAATAAAAAAAGAGTCATTGGACTAAATGTATATCATTTTTTGGTTGAATTCAGTAATCATTTTATTTTACAGGAATAATAAAATAGAAAATGCTAGCTCTATTGCTGTCACCAAGGATCTAATGCACGATGAAACTGCAGTTTGTTGCTGACATACTTTATCCAATGTATGTCTTCTTTTTTTTGGGGGGAGGGGATTTCAATCTCAACATTTTTATCTAAAATGTGACCACAGAAGATTCTTCTTTCACAAATCTGAGTTATGTAACAAATATTTTATTGCAATAATGCAATATCACCCATTTCTATGTGATGTAGTATGATATTTGTACTCAGATAACTGACATTTTTCACCAATTACGTGCTCTTGTTGTGTGAATGATATGAATCTTATAAGCTGTTTGAAGCAGGAAAAACGGGTGAAAGAAATAGTGTTGAAGGCTATGGGACAGGCTATCAGCAAGACAGTGGCTATTACTGAGATCATAAAGGTTGGTCCATTCTTATCTCTCTTTTTTCACTTACCAATTTTTTCGACCGTTGAACAATTAACTCATATCTAACTGCAGAAAAGGATTCCTGGGTTGCAGCAAGATACATCAATCAGTTCAACCTCTATTTTACATAAGTATTGTGATTTTTTAAGTCTGATTTTTTAAGAGTATACTAAATTTAAATAGAAATACATTAACATTTATAATATCAGATAAATATGCTATTAAAATATATTTAATGACATATTCAGATAAATATGCTATTAAAATATATTTAATGACATATTTAATAAAACTAATTTGATATTATAATTGTTGGTATTTTATAAAATTTGTTAATGTTAAGAAGTTTGAGTTTGAAATAAAAAACCAATGACTGAGTGAGAGAGTAAAAAAATAATTTCAACCTCTGAAATTAACCACGCATCAAACTGTTTTATCTTAATTTTTGTGATTTTCTAATTTTCCAGGGAATAACTAATTAGGGAAAAAGCAATTATTAAATTCTGTAAAATGGAAAATACTAATAGAAATGCTGAAAAAATTAGGAGTAATTTTAATGAACATGATGAAATTTACAAAATTATTCTAGCATCAAACTTAATTTTATCTGATTTTTGGGCAATTTTATTATTTTCCAGAGAATAAACAAAACAGTAAATCAATTTTCTTAATTCTGGAAAAATCTAAAAGGATTTCGGCCCAAACAGTGCCACGGTCCGGCCCAAAAATGCAATTTCGCAGGCTGACTGAGTCCTGGGCCCAGGCCAGGCATTCGGCGCGCGCGCGCGCACGCAACCTGGGCCTGGGCCGGGATTTAGCTCCCCCGCCTGGGCCGCATCAGCGCCCGGTAGATGCTGGCCGTCGGATCTCATCCGACGGTTGAGCGCTATTGTCGCCGGTATAAAACGCATCGCCGCGCCGCAAACCCTAAACCTAGCTCATTCGCCCCCTCCGGCCTAAGAGCGATGCGGCGCGAGCGGCGAGCGGCGAGCGGCGGCGACCGGCGGTCGGCCGCCACCGGCTAGCTCGCCGGAGCACCGCGCTCACCCGAGGGTGAGCGGGGCTCCGTCGAGCTAGCCCGCGGCGGTCAAAACCCGAGGTCCCTGCACGGCGCGGCGGAGCGGCGGCGGCGGCGACCGGCGGTCGGCCGCCACCGGCTAGCTCACCGGAGCACCGCGCTCACCCGAGGGTGAGCGGGGTTCCGTCGAGCTAGCCCGGGCGGCCAAAACCCGAGGGTCCCGAGAGGACGCGCCGGCTTCTTCTCGGCCTCCGGCGAGCGGCGGCGCGGCGGCGGAGGGGTCCCGTCCAGGCGGCGCCATGACCCGAGAGACAAGGTGAGACCCGACCCCCTTACTCTTAGTTTAGGGTTAGGGTTTCACCCTAACCCTAAGCTTCGTTTTTTTGTTTCTGTTTGTTCCTGGGTTCTGATCCACTCTCCTCTCTTACCCGAAGGCGTACCCGGCCCCGGTGAGCGGCGGCGCGACGACCCAGACGGCGGAGCGGGCGAACGGCGTCGAGCTTCGGTGAAGCGGAGCGGGCGAGCGGTTGTGAGTCTGAGCAGAGGGAGAGAGTAGAGGGGAGGGATGAGTGAGGTAGAGAGGAGGGGAGAGGTCGGGGTTTTGAAGTGGGGTGCACGGTCCGAGTCCAGGCAGTTGCGCTGCGCTCGGACTTGGTCCGTGCACTGCGCGAGATGTGCGGGGAGGGGGGCGCGCGGTCGAGGCGGACCGGGGAGGGGCGCGCGGTCGCGCTGCGCGCGATGCGGACGCTCTGCCGACGCGGTGAGGAGGGCGCGCGGTCGTGGCGGATCGGGGACAACTGCATGGACCGGGGGGTGCGGTCGAGGCGGACCTGGGAGGGGCGCGCGGTCGCGCTGCGCGCGAGCTCTGCCGAGGCGGACAGACGAGTAACTCGTCACATTAATATAGTTAAGATGTGTAGGAAAAACTTAATTTTTTTATTATTCATATTCAATTATATATGACTAAAGAGAAACCCTCTACATATTGGCAAAAATCGGGACATGTGAATTCGGTTATCGTAATTTTCAGGATCAAGTTTCCTAATATTTCCCTTGGACATTTTTCAGGAGGAAGAGTACATAGTGTGTATCTTGGTTGCATGAATTGTCTCATTAAAAACTTTAAGCACGCGTCTTGATTGTATGAATTGCCTCGTTAAAACTTTAATACAAGAAACTTCAGGAAAACTCATTTACATGAAAAAAGAGTACAATTCACCTAAATATTTCATAAGATCTTTAAGATTAATTTGGATACTTAGTCTACTTAACTAAGATTCAATTCTTCTTATCAATGTTATGTGAAGTTTCTCCCCTTGAAATGCACAAGACCTTAAGTCTAACGAATCCATCCTTTAGAGCTAGATGTTTTAGGAGAGGCTTAGTGAATAATTTGCGAGATTTTCACAAGACTCGGTGTGCATCACCTTTATTTTATTCTTATGCAACTCATGACCATAGAATAACGTGAGGTTTATGAGCTTCATTAAATTGCTTTTTACATATCCTGATTGTATTTGTGCAACATAAGTTACATTATCTTCATGGATAATAGTGGAGGGTGTTGACATGCAAGTAGATTTACATGCAGTAGGCCAAATACATCAATGTACCGACATACTTAAGTATGAGAATTCCGCTCCCAACATTTCTCCCCCTCTTCTCTAGATCTATATGGATTTATGGTTTGCTTACAATAACCTTCAGTCCATAAGGTTTTGGATAGAAATGACTTTTCAATGCAAAACTTCTCCAATGCATTCTAAATGTAAGTGGATTGATCTACTAGAATTCATCAGTCACATGCTCTAGTTGCAAGCCTAAGCAAACTTAGTTCTATACGAGTGTATCGTTTCAAACTCAAATTCAAAAGATGA
Organism: Zizania palustris; assembly: GCA_019279435.1. NCBI lineage: Eukaryota > Viridiplantae > Streptophyta > Magnoliopsida > Poales > Poaceae > Zizania > Zizania palustris. Next base: position 72,489,681 of record JAAALK010000082.1, read on the forward strand.
GTTTGCTTCCTCAAATTTACATGCAACCATAGAATTAGTTGGCATGAACAATAGCTTTGACTGCACAAGACGAAAGCAAAAATAGGCCCGAAATCTGGCAAAACACCACACACACAGTAGTTTCACTCGAGCCAAAGTAGAAATGGCCAATGGCTAAAATTTCCAGGCTGCGTTTATTACTTGTGCGGGTTGTTGTAGGCGCATAGAAATCGAAACAAGGACACGGCAATGAAGAAACACCAAAACGGTGATGAAAACGTTGGTAATGGTTATCAAGGACACATGTGCACTTCACTGATGATTCCAAGACACACGACTTGTGCAGACTGACAAAAGAACACAGCGAGGTGCCAAGTTGCAGTTTCCAAGCAGAAATATTAATGGCAAAAAAAACAGAACAGTGATGGATTGAGGAAAATCACTAGCGGTAGAGGAACTCACGGCAAAAACATAAATACTACTCAAGCACGCAAATCTAGGCAAGGAAACACGGAACATCACGTAGATCTCCACACGCACACAAAGATGATGGCACTAGGCAGCTAAGAATCACATTTGGCTAGATTTGTGTCAAGAAAAATTTAAGAACATACGGCACAATGGAAATTAGACGGTAGTGGCGCATGGGAAGAAGAAAGAAAAAAATTCAGAAAAAGGTGATCTTTTTTGAATAAAAGATGTTTGATACATTGGATAAGAAATCTTAGAAGGCTAGGATGGCTTTTTATAGTCTCGTGAAAAGATAAAAGATGCAACTACCCCTAGAATTTTTCTTACAAACGCAAGGCCCACATGGCTAAATACATAAAATATTAAACCTGGATACTTTGTTTTGATGTAGATCTTTCGTAGCTGTCACGACTTCGCATCACGACCTTTGAATGTAGATCCAACGGTTTTGAACCAAAACTGACAAAACTCTTATTGATCTTGACACATGTCAACTATCTTACGATCTTGACTGCTGGCAAGTCTCTCCCACTCTCAATCCCTCGAGTCGCCTTGGTACTTGCACTTGCATCCCTTTTACTTGGTTTGATCAACACGTTGTCTTCATCAACCTTCATCACATTACTTGCTTCATCTCCGAGTGTACGATTGGGATCATCCTCGACTTTCACCTGACCTCCTTGATCGTCCGACACTAAGCTCCTCACTTGGTCCTGATCACTTGTCGTTGACAGTCGAGTAGCATCCAAGTCATGCACACCATAAGACAAACAAACATGTTTCTTCCACATACATCAAACCCTTCAGTGAACACCATAAGACAAGCACAAGTTCAAACATTGAACCCAGCAAACTTGTCAATCACTCATCACTTAGATAAAACCAAGACACATCTCAAATTGGTTCCTCAATCTCCCCCTTAATGAGTGTATTGACAACTCCCAAACTCAGCACACAAGTGACCACAAAAACTCAAAAAATAACCAAAACATATCACTTGATTTTAAATTTCTCCCTCTTGGTTAAGATTCTCCCCCTTTTGATAGAAGCATAAAATAAATTTTCCCCCTTTAGGAATGCAAGCATCAAGGTGACAAAGATGATGCACAAAGAGGTGTGGGGGTGGAATGTAGATGCAAGCCTCTGAGACATGATTAACAACAATTACAGTACAAAACAAACATTTGCCTTGAATATTGTCTTAAAGTACTATATGATAAATTCGGGTGAATAATATCCAAAAAATCAAGAGCGAACAGTTTTCAGTTTTTTGCAAACAAAAGCACCACCACTCAGACTAGCAGATTAGGCATGGTAAAACATAAAGTGCAAAAGCTAGCAAATATCTACCCAGATAAGTTTATCCAAAAACATAGAGCTTCGGCAAACTTGTTGGCCAATGTTTTCATGCTTTTTGTTTCCTTTAGCTTTTTGATTTAGTGTCAGGGGTTATTTGCTTGTCAATCTTATACTGACCGACCAAGCTAAGCCTAGGTTAAGCAAATACCATCATAAGCTTAAAACATTGGTCTTGGCATACACTGTAGTGTCCTAGTTCATACCAAAGTGTTATGATAAGAGCAACTCCAACAGGGCCCCTATTTGAGCCCTCAAACTCATTTTTGAGAGTTAGTGAGAAAAATCGAGTTCTAATAGGGTCCCTACTCGGCTCTCAAAAATAGGAGATCTCTCAAAATAGGTCAACAAGCCCTCATCCCTAGGGGCCTCTATCCTGGCTCTCATCTGCGCTATGTAGGTGAGCACGCTTCCTGCTTGTTTAAATTTGAATATTTGTATTTGCATTTAAATATTCGAATATTTAAATATGATAGATGATTATGTTCCTCTTGTTTAGATGGTTATGTTTGTATATTTAAATTTGAATATTTGTATTTGTATTTTAAAATTTGAATATTTAAATATGATAGATGATTATGTTCCTATTGTTTAATACGATAGATGATTTTGTTCATATATTTAAATTTGAATATTTGTATTTAGATTTAAAATTTTCAAATACGACAGATGATTATATTGCTATATTTAAATTTGAATATTTGTATTTGAATTTAAAAATTTGAATATTTAAATATGATAGACGATTGTGTTCCTATTGTTTAATATAATAGATTATTATGTTCCTATATTTAAATTTGAATATTTTTATTTACATTTAAATTTGAATATTTGTATTTACATTTAAAAATTTGAATATTCAAATATGATGTGTTGGGGGAATAAGTTTCCCTTGAACAGGGGCCAAATGACGTCAGCCTCCGACAGCCTTCGGCCCGGAGCCCAACACTGCCGAAGCCTGTTCCTTTCTGAAGAAATTATTTCCAAGTCCCAAGGTTCACTTCGAGGCCCTCTGGAGCGAGGCCTCCGAACCCCTTCGGAGCCCTTCGGAGCGAAACGTTAAGATCCCTTGAAGATTGCCAGATGCTAAGTCTCAGGCTAACTTCGAAGTTAGCCTCCGGGCCTTGTTCGGAGTTAGCCTTCGAGCCTTGTTCGGAGTTAACCTTCACGCTCCCTTCGGAGCTCCTCAGAGCCGGAGGCCTAGTTCGGAGCCCCAGTTCGGAGGCCCAGTTCGGAGCCCCAGTTCGGAGGCCCAATTCGGAGATCCAGTTCAGAGGCCCAGTTCGGAGCCTCAGTTCGGAGGCCCAGTTCGGAGGCCCAGTTCGGAGGTCCAGTTCGGAGCCCCAGTTCTGAGACCCCAGTTCAGAGCCCAGGTTCCGAGACCCTGGTTTGGAGCCCCTGTTCGGAGCCCTAGTTCAGAGCATACTTCGAAGCCCACTTCGGAGTGCACTTCGAAGCCTCCCTTGCAGCCTCTGCCTGAAGAGCTCTGACCCTACTCCGAACCCAGAAGATATTTACGCCCCGCTATAGTGTAGAAGTCGTACCAGGGGCCCCTCTGCCCATAGTCTGTCGTTTAGCTGGTCAAGATGTGACGTTACCTGACTCATCTGTAAAGCTGTAAAGCACTTTTGTACCGTAGCTAGCTACTTTTCCCCTCTTTGCCCCTATGAGCCTAGGGCTCATAGAGGGCATCTCAGTCTTTTCCTTTGGCTTGCGTGCCTATAAAAGCAGGGCCAAGCCCTTGTAACAGGATACCCTCTCTAGAGGGCCATGAGACCCTGGAGTTCACTTCTCCACACCGAGGCATACCATGCCAAATCCACCACAAACTGGACGTAGGGCTATTATCCCCCAGGAGAGGCCCGAACCAGTATACCTAGCCACCGCGTCTGCCAGATCCGCCCACCTAGGCAGCCTTGGTTGCTTCTGCTGAAAAAAATCGGTAAATCAAAAAACAGAACCGAACTTTTTCAGTTTTTCCAATTCAGTTCTGATAATTTTGGAAGGCTATCCGGTTCCTGATTTCTAAAAATCGAACTTTCTGAAAACTGAATAAACCAAACCAAATAAACCAATTAAACTGACTGCCACCCCTAGGCCTAGCCCAGCTCATTGGCTCCGCGCCACATACGCAGCCATCCATGCCCACGCAACTGTTATTGTCGGGAACCCTGATGTTGCTGCCGATTTTCTGCACGACTCATAATGTCTCTAGAATGAACCCTAACCCTAACCCTAACCCCACCCCTTTGAAGCCCAAGCCACCACCCTCTACTTTCCCCTCCAAGCGATGCCATCATCAAGCGCCACACCAAGTTGACTGCCCCAACTCTGATCTACTGCCACAACGGCTGGGAACTCCTCACACACCACGGCAATCTCCCATCACCGTGGTGGTGTGTGTTCCACCCTTCCCCTCCCAACGTTCTCTTTGCCACCCTCCTATGTTTTGACATGTTATGTCATCACCGTTTTCATGATGTTGATGTTGTCCCTAGCCACCACCATTGGATTCACCATGCCATGCCCAAACCTAGTGAAGGTTTCCTCTTTTCCCCTTTTCTCAGTTGTTGTGGCATGCCGCCATCGACACCCCTCTACCATAGAACCATTCCACCGTCGCTACCACACCCCGAGAAGAACCCCTACTCTTCTCCGTCGTCAGGAACAATTCATCTTGTTATGGGACACGTCATTCCCCTCCTATCCAACCACATTCCCATCGAAGCTCGTCATCATTGTTTTGTCCATTATTGCCACCTGCACGTCTGCACTATTCTCCCTGCCTATTGCTGCCACTATGTGTCACCATCGCTAACGTTGTCTCCCTTAGATCCACTCAACATGCATTGCTTTCTATCATCTTCCACAAAATCGAGTACCAACCTCTCTATTTCTACTCTCAGGCCCTCTCTCCAATTCCCTATGGCAAAATGACTCCAAGTGCATTTTGCCACCATCTTTGCCCGAGCCACTCTACACGACAATGCCGCACATCCATCCATTCTCTTCCTAGAGATCCAAGCTTGATACGAATCCACCAAGTCCCCTTTGCTATCACCTATCTACTTGTGTGTGACAACCTTGTTGTCGTGTAGAGTGGATTTGTCACTGTTCACCGCCACCACCACCATCGTTGGTGTGTTGCTATGGATGAGCCATTCTCCTCTAGGCCTCCCTCTGTTTTCTCCTTCCTCTATTCTTTTTGCCCATACCCGAGCTTCCCTCTCCTTTGTTCTCTGTCACTTAGTCACAACGTTCCCGGAACTCTGGGAACAAGGAACAAGAACACGGAATGAGAGGCACGAGGTGCAAAAACAAGGAACGAAAGGGGGTACACTGCTCAGCTTCGTTCATTCGATATTGGGAACGTGTTCCCAGCTATTGAGGAACAATGTCCAGGGACAATTCGATCGAAACGAGGAACGTACATGCCTTCATTCTTTCCTTTTTGCGGGGAAACAACATACTGTAGTGGGCTTCTAGGTGTGAACGTGGCTTCTCACTTCTCTATAATTAAATAGTACTCCGTGTGAACGTGTGAACCTTGCGGTCCGTGTCCTTTGTTTTTGCATGTTGGCTAATACTAGTCGTATGATTAAATACTACGAACGTGGCGTGTGAACGATTTGCATGCTGACTAATTAAAGAACATGGCCATAATTATATAGTGTATATATAATTGTTAATATAATGACTAGTATACATAATAATATACTTCTGGAATCTACATAGTAGAGTCTTCTACATCAATGTCCCATTTCGCATGTGCGCCTTGTTTGTAGCCATCTGTGGATCTAGATAATAGTCGCAAATTTGAGTAAATAAAAACCAATTTATCTGCAGTGCTAGTGTTCAACCTATTGTGCTTCGCATTATGAATATGGCTGAATGTGCTCCAAATTCTCTCGGCTAATGAACTGCTAATGGGTTGAGATAAAACTTTCTTTGCAACTTCTACTAATTCCGAAGTTTTAGATCCATAACTTACCCACCATTCAATCGGATCCATGCTATTTTCTCTCGGCTAATGAACTGCTAATGGGTTGAGATAAAACTTTCTTTGCAACTTCTACTAATTCTGAAGTTTTAGATCCATAACTTATCCACCATTCAATCAGATCCATGCTAATGCATCCGATTGAACAGGTGGCAACCCAAACATGCCTTTCTTCATAATAAAAGCATTAAATTTCTCCCGAAAAACTTTTTCTTCCCTCGAAGAATCTACAAATTTTGCAAAAGCTGCAAGCACATTGATCATAACCTCCTTATCTTTATTAGGAGCTTGTCTGGTGGTGCCTCTAGGTCTAGGAGCTGAGGTGTTGATGTATTCCTGGTGATAAAACTTCGGGCATAAGGCGTATGCTAAACAATGAAACGGGAGATTCATCTTCTCCCAACGCCCGATAACTATACTCTCAACCTCAACAAAATCCTCTTTGTATGGGTTGTCGTCTTTTGTCATTCATGGTTGTCACGGCGCCCCAGCGAAACCAGTCGCCAGGGGGCCGACTGGACGCCTAGGCGCCTAGGCGTCGCCTAGGCGACCAATTAAATTCAGCATGCAAAGGTCAGCACTTTGCATTTCAGTGAACCCATTCATTGTCCCATTGGAACTCTACAGTGCTACCTTCTCTGTTGATGCCTGCTGGAAACTGCTGCCTTCTCTGCTTGCTGCGGCGAGGGAGCACAGGGGAGGGGGAAGCAGGGGAGGGAGCACAGGGGAGGGGGAAGCAGGGGAGGGAGCACAGGGGAGGGAGCCGAGGCGGCCGAGCGGCCGGTGGCCGGGCGGCGCAACTGCGCAAGGGGAAGCAAAGCAACTCGCTAGGGGAACCGGAGATCTGGCGGCCGGCGGCGCTGCCCGGGCGGCGCAAGGGGAAGCGGAGCAACTCGCTAGGGGAACCGGAGATCCGGCGGCCGGTGGCGCAAGACACAAGAGCAGATCCGGCAACCGGCGGGCGGCAGCGCAAGGGAAGAGGCGGCGGCGCAAGGGAAGAGGAACCGAAAGGGCCTGGGCACGCCTTAGAGGCTTAGAAAATAGACACGGAGGCACGGACCCTAGGCGCCCGCCCAGAGTCTCCTGGCGACCGCCTAGGCGCCATGGGCGACGCCTAGAATCTCCAGGCGGGCGCCTAACTCACCTAGGCGAGGCGATTCAGCCAGGCGTCCGGCGGTGACAGCCTGGACGCCTAGTCGGCGCCTAGGCGTCGCCTAGGCGACGCCGTGACAACAATGTTGTCATTATATCTTTGATTTCCTCAACCATACAATCCATCCTCTCATAAATTTCTCCCATCTTAAGACCTTCTCCATTGCTAAACCTCAAAACAGAGTATATCAGCCCAGTAATAGCAATGATATTTTCTGCTTCTGCCTAGAAGTTGTCGTCATTGATTGTTAGGACAATAGCCCTTGCCTGTTGCTTCACATCATTCGTGCAACTATTCACCCAATCCTTCCATTGTATCGTAACCACAGTGGTAGCAAGCACTAGCAAGCACATCTCTGCATGTTATAAGCCTCTGAAGCAAAATGTAATGTGATGCAAATCGAGTCTTCTTCACTTTTAGTAGGTCCAAGTGTGAGTTACTTCTAAACATCGCCAAACAATGATAGTGATTTTGGAAAAATTTGACGATAGTTTTCCTAGTTTTATACATGTCACTCATCCATGAAAACTTGCAAGCAAAATCCTTGAATATTAGGTTTAGTGTGTGAACAACACATGGGAAACACATGGGGCCCAGATAATGTGCCTATGCACCTGTTCAAAGAGTCAACCGAAAAAGGATTAGATTCAGGCCATTACGGACAATGCAAGAGAAAAAAATTATTGCCCAAGTAAATTCACTTACTTTCTCAATTGAAGGACATTTCCTGGTCCAATTTCATCAATGGCCTTCAATAGAAATTATGCAAAAGCTTCACTGATTTTTTCAACTCCAGAAAAATCTTCTACATATAAGAAGCATGAACCTCAACTGTTTGATGCAATCACATTGATCAGGGGCTTATTTTTTATATCCGTCCATCCATCAGACACAACTGAAACACCTTGTCTCCTTTACTCTTCTTTCACCTTTTCTCTCAATGCTCTACTCTTTACGGGATTGTTTTGCAACGAAACACAATGTGCAATTTGTGCTTTTTTACCTGGCAGTGGACCAAGCAAATGAACACGTACTCTAGTTAGGCAACCTTTGTATGATTTCTTACAGTGGTTGCACCGCCTTTCTTTTGTTTTGTCAATATTTTTTCCCTTCGGAACGCCGATTATTGTGACTTCATAGAGAAGGGGATGTCTCGAACCTGTAACCACGCTCCATCTTCATCTCCGCTCTCGGTGCCACCGTCACTGTCACCAGCATCGTGGCCTTCATCGCGCACATCATGTACCATATGCACGTCCTCATCGTTGTCAGTCGGCTCGTCTTCAACACGCTTGCGTTTGCTAGAGGAACCGAAGGCCATGTGGTAGTGTGTTACTGGCTGGTGTGGTGCCGACAGACTCTTAAAGGGCTATAAAAAGGATGCAGTCTAGTGTGAATAAGAAGAAACTGCCAAAATGAAAAAACGTCAGAGAAATAAAAAGTTTGACACCTTTTCTCCTTCCCCATTCGCACTTGACGCTTCCTCTTCTCATTCTCTGCTCTTCCGGTGACCAAGTCACATCCGCTTCCGCTACTCAGCTACTCAACGCCGCATCCTCATATCCTCGCCACCTCATCTACTCGCTCCTCATCTCCTCTGCTCAACAGCGCGATCAAAGCCTCAGATGTGGACATACCCGCGGACGACGGCCGCAGCGGCGACAGCGGCGCCCTCGGAAGGCGGATGCGGCGACGCCCTCGAAGGGCGGCTACAACAGCGCCCTCGGACTGCTGCGGTGCACGGCTCCTCTAGGTGAGTAACCCTACACATGGCTCCTCGTTTGAGATGTATGTTCCGGTAGTGGTTGGAGCGACGTACTGCCAACATTTCCATAAGTGTCTCGCGTCGTTATCGTTCCTCGTTTCGAGACGAAGTTCCCAGAACAGGGGACATAGCATTGTTCCGTGTTCCATGTTTCTAAGCTCTGTCACAACCAAAGCACTCCACTTTTTTTCTCTCACTTGGCCAAATGTAGGCCCCACATGCAATCAAAGTCGAAAACCCTAGTCTCTCTGAAGTTCAAAATCAATATCCGCTCTCACTCGAGGTCAACCCTAGCCAATGTTAGTGTTTGTGTATCCTTTCTCCAATTTCAGTCGACCGACCCTGTCGTGAATTCAATTTTGATCGCCCGTTTTCCTGGACCGAACAAACTCGCCCATTCGTCAGTCGTGACTTAACTCGATCGTTCAACAAAAGCTCGTTCGTTCGTACCCGTTCTTTTGGTATTGTTCAGCCCACCATTTAAACCTATTCATTTGGCATCGTCCAATAAAGCTCTTAAGTAGTCATGCATTCGATGTCATACGATCAAATTGAGGTATGAACTAACCTTTTTTTGATCTCAGTCCAACCAAACCCAACCATCCGATCAAGAGTCATCTTGATCGTCTAACTTCTACAACCCTAGCCTCTCGACAATCGTCATGGCATGGCCACATTGTCCGCATACTTTTCTCTCCACGTACAGTATAACCCTAATCCTTTGGGATCCTACTATCCAGCTTAACATTTCAACAATCCGACCATACATCAATCATATATATCCTATCAACACTTGGTATATGATTACATCTTCAACAAATCGAAGTCTCATCCCATTCTTTTTAATCAATTCAATTTGAGGAATATTCTCTATCGTTTCATTTGAAACCAACTTTCGAAGCTCATATCTTTTCCATCCGAACTCTGATTCACTCCATTCAAATTGCATAATTCTTAAATCAATCTATACCTAATTAAGTAATTTTATTGCATTGTTTATTTGATGTTGGTACTATTTTTCTGCATTTAAAATTCCTATCTTAAATGGGCTTTAAATATCACTTTACAAAAAAATAAGCCAATATTATGTCTTTGTTTGTATCTCATGCAATATTATTGCATTTTCGCGTGTCTTGTTGTGTTCCTATGTACTCAGTCTTGCCTTAATCCTTTATAGTACAACAGAAGATGATGATTGACTTAGAAGACTAGGCATATCCGTATTGAAGAGCTTGTGAAGGTGGAGTTGTAGATCCCGCCTATTTCCGCTACTACCAATTATTGTTGTGTGTAAGGCCTTAAATGCCTTTTAATAACTATTGTATTTATCGTTTATTTCGTTGGCCTGTAACATTGATGTTGTTACCATGCCTTTTTTCTAGGACATGGATTAATATGCAAGTAGTTTGGAATTCTGAAATTTTGAGCTAACAATCAGTTCTAGTGTTCTATGCATGGCTCCGAAGGGGCTAAGGTGAGATTGAGAACACATCAAAAGCAGCCATCATCGATGGCAAAATGGAAATGAGTCGATGGGATAGCAGTGCAGTAGGCCAAGTGAATGTCAGCAGAAAATCTCAACCCCTCACACATCCTAACTCCTGCAGCTCACAAAGAGGTCTGATGGAGCTACCTGAATGGGGAGGACAACCCATTTGCAAGAAGACTTGGATGGCACCCATGGGCCACGGCCCTACAAATCACACTTGTCCATGTCCATAAAAAGACTTTTTTGTAACCATTCATCTACTAGCAAATTCGGTTGTTATTAGAGTGTTTTCAAAACAAGCTACACTAATACAATTGTAACACATTTTGATTAGTTCAGCTGGAGCAGATGGTTTAAAAATTTAAAAAGAGAGAATTGAGCAAAACTTATTTGAACCAGGGTTCCAGGCACATGCTAAAATAGAATAGTTACTTACTCAAACCAGGGATATCTTCTGGTTTCATTGTTCTTCTTGGAATACCAGCATCTTTCTACAAAAAAAATGAAATGAGCCTATTAAATGTCAAGTTTCAACCAATAGGATATATTCCATTAGTTTTTGTCCTACTAGTAAAAACCCAAGATGATAAAAATAAAATGAGATAAAGTACTGGCTGTCAGTAAAAAATTCCATACTTTCCCTAGAAGGCGTCATTACCTAATGAGATGCATAATGGACAGGTTCCTCATTAAGAAACAAAACAAGATATGTCTCAAATTCTACACCCCAGATAAGTACTTATCCATTTTTCTAAAATAAAATGTGCAAGTAACACATTAAACTATATTGAACACATTCTTTGTTGGAAGACAGAAACATAAATGACAATAGCATGCAATAGAGACAATATATGTTTTACAATGATATCAACTAAAACACTCCATTATACCTAAGACAATAGAAGTTTGTTTCCTCACTAGCAGGTTGCCAGGTTCATCTATTGCACATACCTATGTGGACATTATATACATGAAAATTTTCCAAAATGATAAGGGAAACTAACCTTTTGGAAGTCAATTCCTGAATAAACAATATGACAGTTCGAAAGCTCTCTGATCTTTTCATCGATGGCCTATTCAGTCCAAATACAGCCAATTGCCAAAAAAATAGAAAACCTCAATTGACTTATAATGATCTTGAAGCAGTCAGGACAGCTGAAAGGGCATAATATTGCTTCCAGTATATGCTTAGGGCAGCAATTAGCCTTTTACATCACCTGTCTTTGACGGCGAATCATTGTTGCTAGATCAACATATGGCAACTTTTGATCAATTTTGCACTCCATCAATATTCCCCCATCATAATCTTTAATATACCTAGAATCCGCAAATTATAGAACTCAACATTCACAAGGTAAATTCAATAAAACCCTATCATACACTTGGATCACATGTATAAAACCCTGCTGAAGCCCAATGCCCATACAACAAGAGTAGTGCTATCATTGTTAACACATTTTTATATGTGTCACTGACCTGGTTTATGCTTCAAGGAAATGATAAATCAATATAATTGTTAAAGTTGTGCCCTCTGCCCAGTTTGACGTTTATTTCTATCTCATGGCGCTCTCTCCGCTTGCGCTCGTCGCGCCCGCGTCTCCGGATGGCTGCGCCCCTTCGCCACCCTCCGGCGCCTCCCACCGGGGAGCCTCCCCGTCGTCCTCTCGCTGACCTCCTTTCCGGGTGCGTCCTTCTCCCCTTCCCACCCCCTCTCTTTGCTCTTCGCCTCTCCCCGGGCTGGCCCTGATGGGGCCCTGTTTCGAGCTGGTTGAGCTCGAAGAAGACAGCGACCTTCGTGAGCTCGTGGCCTCCTGGGACTTTTCCCCTGGCAGGGAGTTCCAGCAGTTCATCCTTGACTCTCTTGCCGCCCCGGTTCACCATCCTTCCTCTTCCCCGTCGGGCTCCTTCTTTCTCCTTGCTGTCTTCCGCCGTTACACTTTTCGTCTCTCTGAGTCCTCGGTGGGCCTTGCCCTGCATGCTTGCCTGGGCAGCACGCCGGCAGGCTTTCACGTCTCCTTTCTCCAGGATAGACACTTTAGATTCTCGGTCTCCTCGAGTCGTGTGGGTTTTGAGATTTGTCGTCACCGGCGGATCATCTCTGCCCAGTTTGACGTTTATTTCTATCTTTGGCATGATGGTGGCCCTCGTTGGTCTAAGGACCTCCGTCGTTGGTCCGCGGAGGAACGCGCGAGTTGGACTCCTGTTCCTCGCCGACGTCGTCCCGCGCCTTCCGGCCGTCCTTCTCGTCGGCTGTCTGGTAGCCTGGGGGGTTCCCGTTCTGTTTTGGCGCCCGCCCCGCTCTCCCTGCGCCCCCCTTCGTCCCTTCGTTCTACCACTCGTGCTCCTTCCCATTCGTCTGTCCGTCAGACGGATTCGTCCGTCAAGAAAGTCTCGTTCAGCGATGTAATCTCCTTCTTTCCTCCCACTCTCTCGTCTTCCCCCTTGCCTCCTTCGGCGCTTAGGGTTGGCTCCATTCTTTGCCCCTTTTCTTCTCGTGCAAGCCTTCCCCCTGCTGCCTCTCTCCACCAAGCTACGCGCCTTGGTCCACGTGCACTTTTCAAATTCAACGGTTCCCTCCCTTCCCTTCTTGGTCGGCCGCCTCCCTTGCGCCCCTCCTCCCCTTTGCGTCCCCTGCCCCTGCAGCCTCCCGCGCGGTCGGTCTCGCAGGGTGCAATTCCGATAGCGCATATCTTCTTGCGTCTCAAATCAAACCTCCTGTCTGGCCCCCTCAGGGGCCTGCTCGGCCTACTGGCTCCTTGGCCACTGTGCATTCGGGGCGTTCCGGGCCCACTGGCACAGTGCCTTTGCCCCAGGCCCGGCAGTATCTCCCTCCCTCTTCGGTGATCAAGCCATTGGTTCGTTTAGCCTCGCTGCCCGTGCAAGGTTCATTTCCGGCTCGGCGTATCTTCTCTCGCCCAGCCAGTCGGCGGCCTCCTCCTCTTCGCCGCCTCGCATTAATTGCACCAATCAGTCGGTCTTTTCGCGCCCCATCCCTCGCTGTTCGGCTTGCTTTCTCACCTCTCACTCCTGGGCCCCCTGTCAGGGCCGTCCACCTTCCCTCACTGCCTCCTGGGTCCCCTCGAAAACCCGCCCGAACGCTTCAGCTTCCTTGTCTCTTGAGGAACCGGCGGAGGCTTCTAATGTGATCACCCCTCTCCCTCTTGTTTGCCTTTCTGCACCTGTCATCTCAAGCCTTGGAGCTTCCGCCCCCTTCTCCACCCCTCCCTCCTTGGCTACCCCCCCTCGCCTTGGAGGTCTATGGCGAACTTTCCGGCCAACCCGCTGCCCTTCCTCCCCTATGGGGAGGGCTGATCCGCGATGGCGGCGGCCCTCTTCGTCGGCAAAGGAACTTTGTCGCCCTGTCCGGGGACCTCGTCAAGCGTCACGAGACGTTTGCCATTGCCGAACACGACGGTCCCCTGACGCCGACGCAGCAGATTGAACTCCTTATCGCCATACGCCACCACCTCGGGGTTGAACTTCGCCTCCAAGTCGCCCGCTACTGCCTTCACCCGCTGGGGGTCGGGCTCTACAAGCTTGGGTTCGAGTTCGAGCGGGATGCGATCATCAACTCCCCTCCCATCTTCGTTCAAGGTCGGCTGGTGCGCTTCGTCAAGCACGACGAAGCTCTCAACTGCAAGCAGTCTCCTTTCGCCAGGGCCGGATGGGTCATGTTCCTCGGCTACCCCCTGGACTGTAAGAATCTCCCCTTCCTACAACAAGTTTGTGCTTCCTTTGGGCAACTACTTTTCTGGCATGAGGCGGACCCTAGCTTGGCAAGGGTTCTGGTCAAAGTACTCTACGAGGACGATCTTGATGTTCCTCGTAGCATCACAGTGAAACATGGAGATGAGCTGGATGGCAGTGGCCGCTCTTGGACGTTCTCGGTCTACCTTTTGCAGTCGGACCTTGCTGACCAGGGGCTTGGGGACGAGGTCCCTCCGCCGTCGGACAATGGAAATCCCCACCCATTCCTGGGTGATGTCCTGCCAGGAGAACCCGAATGGATTCAGCAATGGGCGGATGCTCAACTGTTTGGCCCCATGGCCAACCAATGGCATGCCCACGTCCAGCATCAGAACCATGACAACGTCCAGCATGATGATTTGAAGGAGCAGTTCTTTGAGGACATCTTTGAGCCCATGGTGGAAGACGCTGTGGAGGAGGTGCCTCTGGCTGCCGCGAACCCACAGGACAGCATGGAACTCGGGCATTTCCTCCGAGCCGTCTGTGGATTCCCACTTCGACCAACCCATGCAGCCCCAAGTCAGGATTCCCTCTCCCGTGTCCTCGGGCTCCATCAGCAGGCCGATGTCTCCAGCCTCTCGGCTTCAACTCTCACTAGTTGTGGCTCCCCCTGCTTCTGCTCCCGCCCAGGCGGTCTCCCAAGACATCCCTCCACCGCCTCAGCATGCCAGCCTCCCGGTACGTTTCGTCTACTCTAGACGTCGGGGGGCCGGTGCTCGTCGGGAGGGTGGGGGGCGTCTCTTGCCAGCTCCTCAAGATCGTCCCCCAAGCGTGGGATGCCCCTCTCGGTTCCAGGTCTGCGCCGAAGTGCCAGACTTTCGACGAAGAGCAGGGGGTTCCGCACGTCTTCCCGCCGGAAGCATGGCCCTTTTCTCTCCAACCTTCCAACTATTGAGTACATTGAAGTATCCAGGTATGCCACTTCTTGTCCCCCCCCCTTTCCTTCGATCAAATTTTCCATTCTGCTGTGCACCTTTGTGGCCTTAATGCTGATAGAATCACCCCTTCGTCTCTTTTCTCCAGTGATTCCGAGGGCGGATCCTCCCCTACCAAGGGTCTGATGGAAGTCGGGTCTTCTTCGGCTCCTATGTTGGTATGTTGGTGGATCCTCCTGCCTCAGCTCCCATCCTCCACAATGACCAAGAAGGCTAAACTTGACTGGCCTGCGTGCCTCATTGAGCCTGCTAAAGGCTGTAATTTTTTTATACATTTTGGTCCTTGCTTTTGGCCCAGGCTTCCTGGCCTTTTCAAACTATGCATTCCCCCTTCAGGGCTTTGGACTTTGGGCCCCCGCATGTGTATAATTTTGGGTTCTTCGGCCTTGCTCGCTCCTAAGGTCCCCTGGTTGGGTTGGCTGTTGCTCCCGCCTCTTTTTACTCCTGTTTGCTCATTTTTGTCTAAATGGGTGCCTCTAAAACTTGGAAGGTTGTTAGCTGGAATATCCGTGGGCTGAACTCTCCTTCCAAAAAGCTCGATGTCCGCAACCTCATTGCCTCAACCAACGCAGATATCGTCTGCCTCCAGGAGACTAAGATGTCTGCCCTGGTTCCCTCTTCAGTTAGGAAATTCTGCCCCAAGCGCCTGGACAGCTTTCTTTTCTCCCCTTCCCTTGGCTCCGCCAGAGGGTTGTTCATTGCCTGGAGCAGCGCCAGGTTCTCTGGTTCCCTCCTCTCCTCCTCCCATTTCCAACTCACTATCTCACTCACCTCTTTGTTGAATCCTCTCCAACATCTACGGTCCCTATAGGGCTTCGGAGCGCTCCCCTTTCATTTCTTGGCTGCGATCGCTGGACATACCCTCAAATGATGACTGGCTTTTCATTGGGGACTTCAACCTCTACCGCTTTAGCGAAAACAAGAACAGAGGTCAGCTTAACCGCAGCAATATGAGCTCCTTCAATGATGTTATCAGCACTCTGGGGCTTCAAGAAATCAATCTCCAGAACAGGCAATTCACCTGGTCCAACAAACAGAACCCTCCGATCCTTGTCCAGCTTGATTGGTGCCTTGCCTCGTCGCATTGGGCTGCCTCTTTCCCAAATACTTCCTTTTCCGCCCTTCCCAATGGATGCTCGGATCATTGCCCCTGCCTTGCTTTGATTGGCACTAATATCCCCCGGTCCACTATATTTCGCTTTGAGAACTACTAGATCAAGTTCCCGGACTTTCTCCCCTTGGTTCGCAATTGTTGGAACTCCGGAAATTTTCATGTGGACCCGGCCCAGCGCATCGCGCACAAGCTTAGATCCCTTCAGAAAGTTCTCTCCCTTTGGCAACGTAAGCACAGAGGATTCGAGCTTTGGATCAAAAACTCCTCTATCATCATCAGCTTTTTAGACAGAACGGAGGAACTTCGCCCCCTTTCCCGGCCTGAATTACGCTTTAGGAGCATCCTCCAGTCGCATTTGGCCTTCCTCCTAGACATCAGAAACTGCTACTGGATGCAACGTTATACCATCCGTTGGACCAAGCTTGGGGATGCCAACACAAATTTTTTTCATTCGGCTGCTACCTCCAGGCGTCGCCGCAATACCATCTCCTCTGTTAGATTGGACAACAGCACCTGGGTTTCCTCGAATGATGAAAAAGTCGATGCTTTCCTTGACTTCTTTCTCAGTAAAATGGGCTTCTCCAACAACCCTCGTATGGCTTTCGAGTTGGATCAGCTTATCCCCAGGATGCAGGGCCTGAATCACTTGGGGGCAGATATTTCAGAGGCCAAATTAGACTCAGTAATTAGGTCTATGCATTCTGATAAGGCCCCAGGCCCTGATGGCTTCAACAGCACCTTTTACAAATCATGTTGGCCCATCATCCGACAGGACTTCGTGGAGCTTGCCTCTCATCTCTCCAATGGAGACACTCAGCTCCAGCCTATTAATGGCTCCTTCATCGCTCTTGTCCCCAAAGGCCAGTGCCCGGCTTCAGTTAAAGACTACCGTCCCATCTCACTCATGAATAACAGTGTCAAATCATCACCAAGATTCTCGCCAACAGGCTTCAGGGGGTCATCACCAACCTGATTCACAAAAACCAGTACAGTTTTATTAAAGGTAGAACCATTCAAGACTGTCTCGCCTGGGCATTGGAACTTTCCCATAGGTGCAAAAGCTCTAACCATGAGTCCATAATTCTGAAACTGGACTTTGAAAAGGCCTTCGATACCATTGAGCATTCAACTATCCTGCTCATGATGTCTCAGTTGGGCTTCCCCAGTAGATGGATCTACTGGATTCGCCTTCTTTTATCCTCTGGCTTCTCTTCAGTCCTGCTCAATGGCTCTTCTGGGAAATTCTTCCACTGCAAGAGGGGTGAGAAAAGGGGACCCTCTTTCCCCTTTATTATTCGTCCTGGCAACTGATCTTCTCCAACATATCATTAACAAAGCCGCCCGTTTACAGGTTATTCAGGGTCCCAAGTGTCATCCCGACGACCTTGACTTCCCCATTGCCCAATATGTTGATGACACTATCATCTTCCTCCATGCAGACCAAAAGAACCTCTTCTGCCTTCGTGGGATCCTTAACTCCTTCTCCCAATCCACGGGGCTCAAGATCAATCTTTACAAATCCACTCTTATTCCGATAAACATAGCAGGGTGAGCTTCTGGCCGCAACTTTCGGCTGCCCTATGGGCTCCTTGCCATTCCCTTATCTGGGCCTCCCCCTTGGGGTGCTGAAACCAAAGCTTGTTGACTTCGGCTTTCTTATAGACAATATTGAGCGGAAACTGTTTTCCCTCTCCCCCTGGCTCTCCATGGCTGGCAGGCTGCAAATCGTCAACTCGGTCCTTTGTGCTCTACCCACTTATGCCATGTGCACCTATAAGCTGCCTGTCTCTATCATCTCCCGTATAGACAAAGCTCGTCGTAATTTCCTATGGCACAGGAGCAACCTCGCAAACAGACTTCCTCCAGGGTGGCCTGGTGCAAAGTCTACAAGCCAAAGGTCAAGGGTGGCCTTGGGGTCATTGACCTTCGCACCCAGAACATCGCTCTCCTACTAAAGCACTTATCCAAATTCATGAGCCCCTCTAACCCTCCCTGGGTCAGTCTTGTCCGGCTCCACTACCTCGCCCTCGCTATGGCCCCCTCACCTTGCTCCGGCTCGGGGTTCTCGCTGGTGGCGGGACATTCTGGCCTTCTCCAACCAATTCCGTGCCATTGACAGCCCTTCTGTTGGGGACGGCTGTCACACCGCCTTCTAGGAAGACGGCTGGTGTGTCTCCCCCCTACGACTCCTTTTGCCCCACCTTTTCTCCTTCGCCAAGCTTCGCACTTGTTCTGTTAAGCACTTCCTCATGCAAAACTCTCTGTCGAACAACTTCTTTCTACCGCTCTCTTTGAAAGCCCACAGTGAACTACAGCATTTGCTTCTTCTGTTGGAGAATCGGACAATCCAGCCTA
>JAAALK010000082.1:72508144-72688107 GCA_019279435.1 Zizania palustris
CTACAGACCCATCTTTTTCCCAATCTGCTGGCTCTATGTTCTCCAACAGATACACTATCCATCAAGCCCTGGTAAAGATCCGCACGAATCTTCTTCTGATTGTATAAGAAGTAATTCAGGCGAGACGTTTCAATTTTTATGTAGGTATCAACTACAAACTGCTGGAATAGACGTCTCCCATACAAGACCGTGTTGAAGATTCCACTACGCATCTGGAATTTATAGCAATAATATTCACGCATCGAAACAAAAAACTTGCTGGTAGTATCTACAAAGAAAAGAGAAATCAATTAGGTGATTAGCGTATGGATTAATAGTATCATAATAACATGAATATGAGTCACTTAGCTAACCTGAGTTGTCAGCATTTCTTTGTCGGGTTGTATTTATTTGACTAATGTCAATACCTTGTCTTGGTATATCAGAATGCCAACCGAGCTCTGCTCTTGGAAAAAATAGGGGGTATGACAAAGGGTCGTAGCACCCATCACTCGGTCTAATTGAATAGTAGTTGTTGTTATTGCCAAACAAGGTGATGCTACGATCAAAATGTTTATTAATATCATTCCCCTCAACCCACACAGCAGCAACCTCTGATGTTAACGGTCTGTTATAAGTTCTCTGGTCTAGCTTATAATCCATATTTAGCACAATACGATATTCATCAACGTCTTCAACCTGTCCTAGGCTTCTGAATGTTTCAGAGTAGGGATTATCTCTCAAAATATGTACCAAACATCTAATAATAGATATGTCCCTTTCTCTATATATATCATCTCGAGCACGACGGAAACGATGTGATAAGCTAGGATCATCATCATAGAAGTACAACTGCAAGTGGCTTGGTTCATTGTCTCCATTCCCAAAAGAATGTATGTTATGGTACATTTGCCCATGCGCTTTAAATGTGTAAACTCCATCCCTTGCACTTGCGAGGTTCTTGTCATAATCACAGTACATTGTGGTGAAGGAGAAATGACTGTTAAAATATCTAATATTCTCTATAAAATGTTGTGATTGAATGTCTTCACCTGTGTACAATCCGTCGAAGCTCCTCAGGTGGCGCAGGTATTTGAAGTTTGACCTTGCCATTCATACAACAAAATCCTGGCGGCTCATATTCAAACCTCTTCGCACCACAATGACGACAGTCTGGCTGAGTCTTTAAAATGTGGGCGCTAACAGGTAGGTTCTGGTAGACAACGTCAGTTGTATTAAGGTTGTTAGATCCTATCTCAGAGCCATGTGGTGTATTACGAACGACACAGTTTGGACCAAGAGTTCTTCTTCTTGCTCGATTTTGTTGGTTACGTTTTTCCCGCATAACCTGCCTTTGCTCATCTGTCATACTTGCTGAATATCGTTGGTTCTCTCGCCTCGCTTGCCTCGTTCATCCGTCATACTTGCATATCGAGCTTTATCACGTGCACGTCTTTTGTTTCGTTGCTCTGATGTCAAGCTTGCATAGCGTGCTCTTTCACGAGCACGCCTTATCTCAGCACGATCTATCGATCGGTCAAGTTGGGTTTGTTGAACAGATGGAATTGCTTGTTGCTCTTGTGAGTCGATAGTTGGAGTTGCTAATATAGCAGAATTTGCACCTGCACAAAGTTTATGTAATCACATGAGACATAATTTTTGCTATTAGTAATTGCACAACCCACATTGCAGTAGTTTATACCATTAGAGGTTTGTCCTTGAAATAATCCCGCTGATGTAAGAGTACTTTGTGTAGGAACAACAAATGAGGACGGTTGTCGATATGACACATTTTCACCGTCCGATGAACTTTCCGATGGAGTCTGTGATGGTTGTCGAATACAAATTCCAGAAGGGCCGTGAGGCAAAATGTTACAGCGATTTCTCTTTTGTCTATGACGACCATCGATAACTAAAAATTTAAAATGAGTACACATTTTCAGACAATAATTTTAGTGTAATGTTGTAGCACAAATATTTGAATAGACAAATAAACATGATAAATTAGGCGCATAAAATATAATAACCTTCTTTCCCCTCTCTCCTCGGTATATTTTCTGACATGGTTGATAGCTTTGTTATCGCGGCGTCGAGCGACCTGTTGATTGCATAATTGGTTAACCACCAAACAAACGATACTTGAGTGGAAACATTATAGATGGAACATGATTTTAATTCAGATAAGTGTTTGAGTTTTTAATTTATTTTTCTTGGTACCAAAGAGTGATTTAGAATACTTGTGTTGGATTAAAGGGTTATTTTGAGGGTTAGGATTACAAATTTGTTATTTAAATAGGGCATTGGATGATTATTAATCAAGATTGGATCTGGAGATTGTGTCAGAGGAAAGAAAATATTCTTCAAGGTTAGGAATGAGAGTATTACAGTGAATGATGTTTTCATTTTGTAAATAAGCGTATTTGAATTTGAGACATGTATTCCAATACAAATATTACATTGAAATAACTTCAAAGGGAATACACAATAGATTCAACGAATGATCACAAAACCAAATACCAAATTCAAATAACTTCAAAGGGAGTACACAATAGATTAAACGAAATGAACACAAAAACCAATATTACATTCAAATAACTTCAAAGGGTGTACCCAATAGAAATAAACACAAAACATCCGAATATGAGGAAGTACATAAACAACGCACACCACAATACACACAAGACTGTAACACTATGGACAGTCAGATCCATAAATCGTTGCAAAATATCTCCATCTAGCTTCCATGAACCGATTCACAAAGCTTAGATCCATAGTTCCTGAACTCACACGCTGCCGTAAGTCTGCATTTATATTTCAAAGAAAAATAATTAACAATATCTATAATATTATGTGATGTATTGCCATTATTCTTAGCTTGTGTTTTATTGTTGGAACTACTTACTTTGCAAAGGTAGTGTGGATGGATGAATCGGATTAAACTTGACTGTAGTGTGTTCTGAAGTCTCTAAACATCCTATCGCCAAGTAGAACAAATATTAGTGTAATTCATCACTATATGTTTATTAATGATAAAATGGGTTAGGACTAAATTACTATTCTTCTTGTGAAGTCGAAGCATGGTTCCTAAAACAATGTGGTTGTTACGATGAGCTTCTGTCCATTCAGAGATGTGATCAGTGAGGGAGTCACCCCAAATTCCAACAACCATCATGTTCAAGCTAAAAAAGATCAAATTCTCATTAGCTTTCGATTTGCAAAAACAATGTGATTGTTTATGACGATATAAGTGGTTGTATCTAACTTATGAATTACCTAGTGTCCATCAGTGTTATCTCCCTATATAGACCTCCAAGTCGTTCCAATTTCCCCCAATAGACAACCACTCCAGCTATGTCTGTCCAAATAATCATATCATACTACAAGTAAGACAACTATTTTTTTTGAAACTATGCATCGCCGATTCAATTTACGTACGTACCCACAAACGTTTTATTCGGACGAATCCACGCGTCATGAAACGTCAATAGATATTTTGGATAGGGAGGGAATTGGATTGGAAGAATGTATGGCTCAACTGTTGTATTTCTTCGAAGAGAACCTTCATAGGCATGGGCAATGCTCCGATAGTACAATGCCTCTTCAAGATTAGGTTGAAAATATAGACGATGAATAGTATAACATTGTCCTTCATTTAGGAGAATGTTAAACCTATGAACTTCCTCCCGCTCCCATGCAATGACTTCTATTTTAGCACCCTACGTATAATATTAGGGTTTAGAATAGTTCACATGTTCACTACTATGTAAAATGTAGTCCAACTTGTGTGCAACTTACGGTAATATCCATTAAAATAAATCGTTGTTTTTCTCCATATTCATCAGGGAGAAACTTAACTTCTACTCTGGCGACGACACTCCATGCATAGTTTAAGTGCTCGAACTCTATCTCGTCAAATTTCATAAACCTTAACAAAAAAATGAAATTTAGAACATCTTTCATCGTTGCAGGAAAGTTGGTTTTACTAATATAGGCTCACCTAGGTACCACCGCATTACGGGTTGGACGGTCGGCGTAAGTTCTCTTTCGCATGCCAGCCATTTAATATATCTAAGAAATTCAACTATATTATAATGTTTTATCTAGCGGAATTATTTGACAAATCAGATATAAACACATTATTTGACAAATAGAATAGAAACACATGTAAGAATGAAAATAGGGGAAAATCTTTACAGAATAAAAAGGGGGAAATATTAAAGAATAAACAGGATAATTCATCGAAAAATGCCAAAAATTCAAAAAATACAGAAACGCAATTAAGAAATGTATAGAAAAATATAAAAAAATCATGGAAATGCGGAAAAAAATTAAGAACACTTGGTTTTTATTGGCTGATGTTTTTATTCAATATATGTTTTGTGTTTCCCATGTAATAATTGGAGAATGTCATGATAATTAGGTTTGTACTGATGGTATTATTACTCATAGGAAATGAACATCTAATAAGCAGATAAGCTAGAGATAAATCAGGTTTAAACAATGCACATCCTATATCAGATTCATGGCCCATAATGATATCTATAAATTGCATGTCTTGCTCCTATCCCCTCTAAGGCAGTTTTTTCAGCCCACAGTTATCTGAATAAAATATTAACTACAATGTACAAATTATTACTTATAACAATGAGACGCCAAATAGACCCAAGATCACAGACAACCAACATAATTTCTAATGGAACGTTACATTAGAAATAAACAGATGTGCCTAAATACTACGGCATAGGAAATGATGGTATTATTACTCATAGGAAATAAACATCTCATAAGGAGATAAGCTAGAGATAAATCAGGTTCAAACCGTCTTTAGATGTGAATACTCTTTAGATGAGAAATCGTCTTGAATCTGTAAGAAATAAAAATAGTTCAGTGAGAAAGAAAAATAATTATTTCTAATAAAAAAAGAGTCATTGGACTAAATACAAAATGAATTCAGTAATCATTTTAATTATGGAAAATACAAAATGAATTCAATAAAAAAAGAGTCATTGGACTAAATGTATATCATTTTTTGGTTGAATTCAGTAATCATTTTATTTTACAGGAATAATAAAATAGAAAATGCTAGCTCTATTGCTGTCACCAAGGATCTAATGCACGATGAAACTGCAGTTTGTTGCTGACATACTTTATCCAATGTATGTCTTCTTTTTTTTGGGGGGAGGGGATTTCAATCTCAACATTTTTATCTAAAATGTGACCACAGAAGATTCTTCTTTCACAAATCTGAGTTATGTAACAAATATTTTATTGCAATAATGCAATATCACCCATTTCTATGTGATGTAGTATGATATTTGTACTCAGATAACTGACATTTTTCACCAATTACGTGCTCTTGTTGTGTGAATGATATGAATCTTATAAGCTGTTTGAAGCAGGAAAAACGGGTGAAAGAAATAGTGTTGAAGGCTATGGGACAGGCTATCAGCAAGACAGTGGCTATTACTGAGATCATAAAGGTTGGTCCATTCTTATCTCTCTTTTTTCACTTACCAATTTTTTCGACCGTTGAACAATTAACTCATATCTAACTGCAGAAAAGGATTCCTGGGTTGCAGCAAGATACATCAATCAGTTCAACCTCTATTTTACATAAGTATTGTGATTTTTTAAGTCTGATTTTTTAAGAGTATACTAAATTTAAATAGAAATACATTAACATTTATAATATCAGATAAATATGCTATTAAAATATATTTAATGACATATTCAGATAAATATGCTATTAAAATATATTTAATGACATATTTAATAAAACTAATTTGATATTATAATTGTTGGTATTTTATAAAATTTGTTAATGTTAAGAAGTTTGAGTTTGAAATAAAAAACCAATGACTGAGTGAGAGAGTAAAAAAATAATTTCAACCTCTGAAATTAACCACGCATCAAACTGTTTTATCTTAATTTTTGTGATTTTCTAATTTTCCAGGGAATAACTAATTAGGGAAAAAGCAATTATTAAATTCTGTAAAATGGAAAATACTAATAGAAATGCTGAAAAAATTAGGAGTAATTTTAATGAACATGATGAAATTTACAAAATTATTCTAGCATCAAACTTAATTTTATCTGATTTTTGGGCAATTTTATTATTTTCCAGAGAATAAACAAAACAGTAAATCAATTTTCTTAATTCTGGAAAAATCTAAAAGGATTTCGGCCCAAACAGTGCCACGGTCCGGCCCAAAAATGCAATTTCGCAGGCTGACTGAGTCCTGGGCCCAGGCCAGGCATTCGGCGCGCGCGCGCGCACGCAACCTGGGCCTGGGCCGGGATTTAGCTCCCCCGCCTGGGCCGCATCAGCGCCCGGTAGATGCTGGCCGTCGGATCTCATCCGACGGTTGAGCGCTATTGTCGCCGGTATAAAACGCATCGCCGCGCCGCAAACCCTAAACCTAGCTCATTCGCCCCCTCCGGCCTAAGAGCGATGCGGCGCGAGCGGCGAGCGGCGAGCGGCGGCGACCGGCGGTCGGCCGCCACCGGCTAGCTCGCCGGAGCACCGCGCTCACCCGAGGGTGAGCGGGGCTCCGTCGAGCTAGCCCGCGGCGGTCAAAACCCGAGGTCCCTGCACGGCGCGGCGGAGCGGCGGCGGCGGCGACCGGCGGTCGGCCGCCACCGGCTAGCTCACCGGAGCACCGCGCTCACCCGAGGGTGAGCGGGGTTCCGTCGAGCTAGCCCGGGCGGCCAAAACCCGAGGGTCCCGAGAGGACGCGCCGGCTTCTTCTCGGCCTCCGGCGAGCGGCGGCGCGGCGGCGGAGGGGTCCCGTCCAGGCGGCGCCATGACCCGAGAGACAAGGTGAGACCCGACCCCCTTACTCTTAGTTTAGGGTTAGGGTTTCACCCTAACCCTAAGCTTCGTTTTTTTGTTTCTGTTTGTTCCTGGGTTCTGATCCACTCTCCTCTCTTACCCGAAGGCGTACCCGGCCCCGGTGAGCGGCGGCGCGACGACCCAGACGGCGGAGCGGGCGAACGGCGTCGAGCTTCGGTGAAGCGGAGCGGGCGAGCGGTTGTGAGTCTGAGCAGAGGGAGAGAGTAGAGGGGAGGGATGAGTGAGGTAGAGAGGAGGGGAGAGGTCGGGGTTTTGAAGTGGGGTGCACGGTCCGAGTCCAGGCAGTTGCGCTGCGCTCGGACTTGGTCCGTGCACTGCGCGAGATGTGCGGGGAGGGGGGCGCGCGGTCGAGGCGGACCGGGGAGGGGCGCGCGGTCGCGCTGCGCGCGATGCGGGCGCTCTGCCGACGCGGTGAGGAGGGCGCGCGGTCGTGGCGGATCGGGGACAACTGCATGGACCGGGGGGTGCGGTCGAGGCGGACCTGGGAGGGGCGCGCGGTCGCGCTGCGCGCGAGCTCTGCCGAGGCGGACAGACGAGTAACTCGTCACATTAATATAGTTAAGATGTGTAGGAAAAACTTAATTTTTTTATTATTCATATTCAATTATATATGACTAAAGAGAAACCCTCTACATATTGGCAAAAATCGGGACATGTGAATTCGGTTATCGTAATTTTCAGGATCAAGTTTCCTAATATTTCCCTTGGACATTTTTCAGGAGGAAGAGTACATAGTGTGTATCTTGGTTGCATGAATTGTCTCATTAAAAACTTTAAGCACGCGTCTTGATTGTATGAATTGCCTCGTTAAAACTTTAATACAAGAAACTTCAGGAAAACTCATTTACATGAAAAAAGAGTACAATTCACCTAAATATTTCATAAGATCTTTAAGATTAATTTGGATACTTAGTCTACTTAACTAAGATTCAATTCTTCTTATCAATGTTATGTGAAGTTTCTCCCCTTGAAATGCACAAGACCTTAAGTCTAACGAATCCATCCTTTAGAGCTAGATGTTTTAGGAGAGGCTTAGTGAATAATTTGCGAGATTTTCACAAGACTCGGTGTGCATCACCTTTATTTTATTCTTATGCAACTCATGACCATAGAATAACGTGAGGTTTATGAGCTTCATTAAATTGCTTTTTACATATCCTGATTGTATTTGTGCAACATAAGTTACATTATCTTCATGGATAATAGTGGAGGGTGTTGACATGCAAGTAGATTTACATGCAGTAGGCCAAATACATCAATGTACCGACATACTTAAGTATGAGAATTCCGCTCCCAACATTTCTCCCCCTCTTCTCTAGATCTATATGGATTTATGGTTTGCTTACAATAACCTTCAGTCCATAAGGTTTTGGATAGAAATGACTTTTCAATGCAAAACTTCTCCAATGCATTCTAAATGTAAGTGGATTGATCTACTAGAATTCATCAGTCACATGCTCTAGTTGCAAGCCTAAGCAAACTTAGTTCTATACGAGTGTATCGTTTCAAACTCAAATTCAAAAGATGAGTTTGCTTCCTCAAATTTACATGCAACCATAGAATTAGTTGGCATGAACAATAGCTTTGACTGCACAAGACGAAAGCAAAAATAGGCCCGAAATCTGGCAAAACACCACACACACAGTAGTTTCACTCGAGCCAAAGTAGAAATGGCCAATGGCTAAAATTTCCAGGCTGCGTTTATTACTTGTGCGGGTTGTTGTAGGCGCATAGAAATCGAAACAAGGACACGGCAATGAAGAAACACCAAAACGGTGATGAAAACGTTGGTAATGGTTATCAAGGACACATGTGCACTTCACTGATGATTCCAAGACACACGACTTGTGCAGACTGACAAAAGAACACAGCGAGGTGCCAAGTTGCAGTTTCCAAGCAGAAATATTAATGGCAAAAAAAACAGAACAGTGATGGATTGAGGAAAATCACTAGCGGTAGAGGAACTCACGGCAAAAACATAAATACTACTCAAGCACGCAAATCTAGGCAAGGAAACACGGAACATCACGTAGATCTCCACACGCACACAAAGATGATGGCACTAGGCAGCTAAGAATCACATTTGGCTAGATTTGTGTCAAGAAAAATTTAAGAACATACGGCACAATGGAAATTAGACGGTAGTGGCGCATGGGAAGAAGAAAGAAAAAAATTCAGAAAAAGGTGATCTTTTTTGAATAAAAGATGTTTGATACATTGGATAAGAAATCTTAGAAGGCTAGGATGGCTTTTTATAGTCTCGTGAAAAGATAAAAGATGCAACTACCCCTAGAATTTTTCTTACAAACGCAAGGCCCACATGGCTAAATACATAAAATATTAAACCTGGATACTTTGTTTTGATGTAGATCTTTCGTAGCTGTCACGACTTCGCATCACGACCTTTGAATGTAGATCCAACGGTTTTGAACCAAAACTGACAAAACTCTTATTGATCTTGACACATGTCAACTATCTTACGATCTTGACTGCTGGCAAGTCTCTCCCACTCTCAATCCCTCGAGTCGCCTTGGTACTTGCACTTGCATCCCTTTTACTTGGTTTGATCAACACGTTGTCTTCATCAACCTTCATCACATTACTTGCTTCATCTCCGAGTGTACGATTGGGATCATCCTCGACTTTCACCTGACCTCCTTGATCGTCCGACACTAAGCTCCTCACTTGGTCCTGATCACTTGTCGTTGACAGTCGAGTAGCATCCAAGTCATGCACACCATAAGACAAACAAACATGTTTCTTCCACATACATCAAACCCTTCAGTGAACACCATAAGACAAGCACAAGTTCAAACATTGAACCCAGCAAACTTGTCAATCACTCATCACTTAGATAAAACCAAGACACATCTCAAATTGGTTCCTCAATCTCCCCCTTAATGAGTGTATTGACAACTCCCAAACTCAGCACACAAGTGACCACAAAAACTCAAAAAATAACCAAAACATATCACTTGATTTTAAATTTCTCCCTCTTGGTTAAGATTCTCCCCCTTTTGATAGAAGCATAAAATAAATTTTCCCCCTTTAGGAATGCAAGCATCAAGGTGACAAAGATGATGCACAAAGAGGTGTGGGGGTGGAATGTAGATGCAAGCCTCTGAGACATGATTAACAACAATTACAGTACAAAACAAACATTTGCCTTGAATATTGTCTTAAAGTACTATATGATAAATTCGGGTGAATAATATCCAAAAAATCAAGAGCGAACAGTTTTCAGTTTTTTGCAAACAAAAGCACCACCACTCAGACTAGCAGATTAGGCATGGTAAAACATAAAGTGCAAAAGCTAGCAAATATCTACCCAGATAAGTTTATCCAAAAACATAGAGCTTCGGCAAACTTGTTGGCCAATGTTTTCATGCTTTTTGTTTCCTTTAGCTTTTTGATTTAGTGTCAGGGGTTATTTGCTTGTCAATCTTATACTGACCGACCAAGCTAAGCCTAGGTTAAGCAAATACCATCATAAGCTTAAAACATTGGTCTTGGCATACACTGTAGTGTCCTAGTTCATACCAAAGTGTTATGATAAGAGCAACTCCAACAGGGCCCCTATTTGAGCCCTCAAACTCATTTTTGAGAGTTAGTGAGAAAAATCGAGTTCTAATAGGGTCCCTACTCGGCTCTCAAAAATAGGAGATCTCTCAAAATAGGTCAACAAGCCCTCATCCCTAGGGGCCTCTATCCTGGCTCTCATCTGCGCTATGTAGGTGAGCACGCTTCCTGCTTGTTTAAATTTGAATATTTGTATTTGCATTTAAATATTCGAATATTTAAATATGATAGATGATTATGTTCCTCTTGTTTAGATGGTTATGTTTGTATATTTAAATTTGAATATTTGTATTTGTATTTTAAAATTTGAATATTTAAATATGATAGATGATTATGTTCCTATTGTTTAATACGATAGATGATTTTGTTCATATATTTAAATTTGAATATTTGTATTTAGATTTAAAATTTTCAAATACGACAGATGATTATATTGCTATATTTAAATTTGAATATTTGTATTTGAATTTAAAAATTTGAATATTTAAATATGATAGACGATTGTGTTCCTATTGTTTAATATAATAGATTATTATGTTCCTATATTTAAATTTGAATATTTTTATTTACATTTAAATTTGAATATTTGTATTTACATTTAAAAATTTGAATATTCAAATATGATGTGTTGGGGGAATAAGTTTCCCTTGAACAGGGGCCAAATGACGTCAGCCTCCGACAGCCTTCGGCCCGGAGCCCAACACTGCCGAAGCCTGTTCCTTTCTGAAGAAATTATTTCCAAGTCCCAAGGTTCACTTCGAGGCCCTCTGGAGCGAGGCCTCCGAACCCCTTCGGAGCCCTTCGGAGCGAAACGTTAAGATCCCTTGAAGATTGCCAGATGCTAAGTCTCAGGCTAACTTCGAAGTTAGCCTCCGGGCCTTGTTCGGAGTTAGCCTTCGAGCCTTGTTCGGAGTTAACCTTCACGCTCCCTTCGGAGCTCCTCAGAGCCGGAGGCCTAGTTCGGAGCCCCAGTTCGGAGGCCCAGTTCGGAGCCCCAGTTCGGAGGCCCAATTCGGAGATCCAGTTCAGAGGCCCAGTTCGGAGCCTCAGTTCGGAGGCCCAGTTCGGAGGCCCAGTTCGGAGGTCCAGTTCGGAGCCCCAGTTCTGAGACCCCAGTTCAGAGCCCAGGTTCCGAGACCCTGGTTTGGAGCCCCTGTTCGGAGCCCTAGTTCAGAGCATACTTCAAAGCCCACTTCGGAGTGCACTTCGAAGCCTCCCTTGCAGCCTCTGCCTGAAGAGCTCTGACCCTACTCCGAACCCAGAAGATATTTATGCCCCGCTATAGTGTAGAAGTCGTACCAGGGGCCCCTCTGCCCATAGTCTGTCGTTTAGCTGGTCAAGATGTGACGTTACCTGACTCATCTGTAAAGCTGTAAAGCACTTTTGTACCGTAGCTAGCTCCTTTTCCCCTCTTTGCCCCTATGAGCCTAGGGCTCATAGAGGGCATCTCAGTCTTTTCCTTTGGCTTGCGTGCCTATAAAAGCAGGGCCAAGCCCTTGTAACAGGATACCCTCTCTAGAGGGCCATGAGACCCTGGAGTTCACTTCTCCACACCGAGGCATACCATGCCAAATCCACCACAAACTGGACGTAGGGCTATTATCCCCCAGGGGAGGCCCGAACCAGTATAAATCCTTTCTCACTCTGAGAGAACCCTTCGAGGTTCATTCTACACATCGTATACACACATACAAAACCTGTGTTGTAGCTAACGCAACTGCTACAACAGTTGGCGCCGTCCGTGGGGACCTTAGTCCTAAAAGCTAAGTTCTCTGCCACTGCCTGCAACTCGAAGTACGCTTGAGGGAGGAGCTTCGAAGCCTTCTTGCTTCGCACACCTTTCGGCAAGGGGCTTCGGGTGCAGTTCGAAGGCCGTCTTCGCCTTCTCCCATCCTTTGCATCTCTGAGCTCGCCCTTCAGCAAGGGGCTCCGCTTGGTGTGTCGAAGGCCGTCTTCGCCTTCTCCTATCCTTTGCATCTCAGAGCTCGCCCTTCAGCAAGGGGCTCCACTTGGTGCGTCGAAGGCCGTCGAAGCCCTAGGGGCTATGAGGCAAGCTTTCAGCCACTTGACGAGGTATGTACGCTATCCGAGGTACCACTTCGATGTACAGTTTTACAGTTACCTTGATATAAAATCGAAGCTCTGCTTCGCCTAAAATTGAAGCCCTGCTTCGCCTTAAATTCGAAGCCCCGCTTCTCCTTAAAATTAGAAGCCTTGCTTCATCTTATCAAAAACACGAAGCCTTGCTTCACCATGTATAAAATTTGAAGCCTCGCTTCGCCTTACAAAATCCGGAGCATCCCTCCGAAGGCTACACAGCGCCTCCGGGCTCGTAGCAGTAATAGGGACTCCGGGCCATGACCCGATGCGTCCAGGGACTCCGGGCCACCAGCCCGATGCGTCCAGGGATTCTGGGTTCCGTACCCGAAGCATCCCAGGGATTCCGGGTTCCATACCCGAAGCATCCCAGGGTCGAAGGTGACCTAGAGTCAAAGGTGGCTCAGAGCCGAAGGTGGCTCACATTATCATAGGTTCGGTGAATCCACACCAAATATCCATTTTCATTACAAAATCAAGCTCAGAAGCCTTGCTTCGTTATCCAAACACGCTCCGAAGCCTTGCTTCGCGTGTCAAAATCTAATACGCGCCTAAGCATGTCGAAGTCATGCTTCGCTTAAAATCTAAGTGCGTTTCAGAGCCTTGCTCACGCACAACATCTAAATCCTAGCATGCCGAAGCATGCTTCGCTTAATTTGGCTACGCTGAAGCCTAGCTTCGCTCCAAATTAATGCATTCAAAGCCCAAAAGAGGCCTTCGTTCGATGTGTTCTAAGCATTCAAAGCCACCAAAAGGCGCAACCCTCCGCATTTTTATTGCCCGCACCAGCAACGGCTAAGTCCCTAGCTGCCACGAGCAAGGGGGGAGCATGTATGCGAGGTGTGCGAATGTCATACGCAGTACGAGCATGACAAACTAAAACGTTCAAAGTCATCTGATAATGCGAAGCATGCAAACGAAGTATGCAAATACAATAAACTCCATTGAATGATAATTGAGAAGTATGTTACAAATGTACTTCGAACACAAAACTACGAGTAGTCTGTATCTAAGCCTAAGAAAAAGCGAGCTCGAGGCCCCAACCCTCGCTTGCCCTTCTTTCGGCCAGGGCCCCCTCGGCTAGACGAAGCCTCGTCGGAGCCTGCTCTCCCACGTCCGGTTCGTCCACGCCCCGGAGCCCGCAGACCTTGACTTCCACTTTGCAGGCCGCTCCAAGTCTACGAGGCAGGCGGCGCCGTATCGAAGGCAGAAAAGTCTAAAGCTTCGTCGCCCACCAAGGTCATTCGCGAAGGCAAAGGTGAAGAACTCCGAAGGGACTCCGTCTTAACGACGGCCAGCAGATCTTGAAATACTTCGGGGATGGCTTCACCGTTAGGCCCCCTCGAAAGTTTAAACCGAGGGGGGCCTTCGGACCTAGCTACCTCGAGGACCACCCACAACTGGCGAAGTTCTTCAGAGTCCTCAAGTACTTCGAAGTCAACATTCAGAGATTGAGCCTGGGCAGGTATAAATCACCCCCACATTCATATTAATAAACTGACAAGTTTTTACAAAGCCTACAGCTAAGAATTACAAGGAGCCTAAGGAGATCTACACCTTTGGAGGCGGAGGTGTCGACGTCAAAGGCTGATTTGGCGAGGCGAGCACCTTGGCTCGGCGAAGGCGGAGGGTCCTCTGAAGCTCGAGGACTGCTTCGCAGCCTTGGTCCTTCCAAGGCTCCTGAAGTCGCCGCCAGGCTCCGTGGACGTTGGCTGAAGGCTTCACCAAGTGCTGGCCTCCGAAGGCCACTGGGGTCATAGAGGTTGCTGCTTCGAGGTGATTGCACCCCGCGTCATGAAGCATCTGCAACACTCCTTGGCCCACCACTCGGCCAGCCATCAGGGCGACGCCCTTCAGAGACTGCTCCGCCGTCGAAGCCACCACCTTCAAGAACGCGGCGCGGTCCCCAATCGGATCTTGGTCACCGAAGTCCGAAGCCCGACATTCAGTCCCTATCTGTTGAAGAACTTCGGTCAGACTCTGGGTGGCTTCGCCGAGGTTGTCAGCGATGAAGTTCTCAAGTGGCTGAGCCCGATGGCGGAGTTCGGAGTTCTCCTTCGCCCGCCGGGCTTTGGCGTCCTTCGTAGCTTTGAGCTCCACGCGGAGCCTATCCATCTCCGAGGCCAAGGCTTCCTTAGCCTTGCCAGCCTCGGCCTTCGCCGCCTCTGCCTCAGCCCTCGCCGTCTCGGCCTCGCCCCTCGCCACATCGGCTGAAGCTTCGGCCCACCTTCGCTTCTCAGCTTCCACCGAGACTTTGCGTCGGAGGGCCTCCTTCTCCTCTGCCAGGCACGTCATCCGCTTGTCCGCAGAAGTCGAAGCTACTGCATTCAGTGTGAAGGCCTGAAAGAATTCAAGAAATCATAAGTGTTGATCAAGGATGAAGGTATAATTCAAAGGCTGTGTAGGACTTTGCTCACCTGCATAAGGGCTTCGTTCGCATTAATGAATAGTTCCATGGGGTTCGAGCGGCTGAGTTGAGCCACCAAGTTCCCTGCCTCCGCAGCTGCACAGCCCTCGCGGAAGTTATTGATGGCCGCCTCCGTCACGCCCCCCTTCGGCCGAAGAGGCCGGACAATCTCCTCCATCGCAACCGCCTGCGCAGGCTTCAGCATGGCCGAGCTTAGCTCCACCACCTCGACGTCCTCGTCGCTTTGAGGGTCCCCTTCGCCGCGGCCGCTGCCTCCGTCTTCTTCAGACGAGGAGCTGTCGGACTCCGAGCTGCTGCCGCTGCTGCTTCTGCCGGAGGCCTCTACTGGCTTCGCCGCGGTGGACCTCGCACCGGCGTCGTCCTCTGCAGGCTTCACCGCGGTTGGCCTCGCGCCGGCATCCTCCTCTGCAAAAAAGTCCAAGTCAAAATCCACATTTTGAAGAGAAGAATGTTTGAAGTAGTTACCTTCATCAGAGATTTCTTCGAAGGTAGAGGGGTCAACAAGCGCCCCCAGTCCTTTTGTTGCGAAGCTGACGCGTCGGCCTTCGCGCCCGAAGTCGTCGCTGTCGAAGCCTTCACTACCTCCTTGGCAACCGGAACACTCGTGGGCTCCGCAGCTGTTTGAGGGTCCGAGGCCGCTGCCTCCTCCGGAGTAGAGGCCTCGGTTGCGGGGACCTCCGGCCGAGCCCTCGAAGTTTCGGGCTCGTCATCATCCCCTCTCTTCCTCTTGGCACCGGCCGTCGAAGCTGCGAGGTGGGAGATGTCCGGCAGGGCAGGGACCTCTTCATAGCCAAGCAGGGTGCACACCCTGTTCCAATGCTCCCAGGACCCCACCAATGCTAGCCGCTGGGCTTGCTCCTCCGGTGTCGGAGCCCCAACAACACGCTCCGCCGCCGCGATGGCCTCCTCTGGAGTCCTCACTTCGAGATGGGCTTCACAAAAGTTCAAGTCAGAGTGAAGTTTTTGCGAAGTATGAAAGTGGAAAGGTTTCGAAGTCTTACAGAGGCGTTCGAAGGCCAATTCATTTAGGCCCCCTCGGCCCGAAGCTTGGAAGAGCCCCTCCGGCCAAGAACGCGCAAGGGGGCTGAGCCGGAGGGTGATGAACTCCTCCGCGAGGTCCCTCATGCTCATCTTCGCGGCAACCCTCTGAAGGAGAGAGATCCTCGAGCGAAGGGTGTCCGACCTGGTCTTCACCACCCCTTCGCGCCGATATGAGATAAGGGCATTGGTACTCCGAAGGGGAGAGTTCGCGCCGACGGAGGCATAGAACCACTCTTGATCCCACTTCGAGTACCATTTGCTGTTGGCGGCCCTCGCCGGGAAGGCGTCTTGGTACTCCCTTCGAAGCTGAAAGTTTGCGCTGCCAAAGGCCAAGGCCCTCTTGACGCGGTCTGTACCCTCCCTCGGCTTCGGCTGGTAGTTGGCGTCATGGAGGGCGATGAAGACGTTCGTGCGGCCCTCGCAACCTTCGGCCCTCATGTCCCACTCAAAGACAGCAAGCCTCGCCACGGCGTTGGGCGAAAGCTGAGGAAGTTCGAGGTTGTAAGCCCTCAGGACTTCGCTCAACATTCCCACTGCTGGCAGCCCGAGGCCGACTTCGAAGAAGGCTTCGAACAGCACCACCTCGTCAGCCCGAGGTCTTGGTATGGCTTCCGTCTTCTCTGGTACTCTGAGTTGGATCTTCGCAGCAATCCTTCCCTCGCAGGCCCTCCGGACGGACTCCTGTGTAGAGATTGAAGCCCTCATCTCCAGTGTTTGCTCAAATTTGTCGGATGGCGTCCGAAGGTCCCTCGGCCCCAGACGCCTCGGTGCAGGCTTCGCTGCCGCAGCCGCCGCTGCCTGCAGTTGGGTGGAGCTAGAGCTCGGGCCCAAGGCCAAGGCCTTCGAAGCTGCCTTCTTCGGCATTTTTGTGGGACTTCGGCGCGAGGGGCTAAAGCTAGCGAGGGGTGCTTCGCGCGGAGCCAAGGAGGAGAAGAGAGAGAAGGATGTAAGACGCTGAAAGCAAATGAGAGTGTGTCGAAGCCGCACGCGGTAAACCCCTATTTATAGGCGGTAAGAATTCCAACGGTTCGTGGGCCGAACCCACTGGCAGGTGGGCCTCGAGCGAAGGCGAAGCGGCCCAGCGCGGGGTAACGGTCAATTTTCTAGCCATTGCGGAGCCAGTTGATCTCCCCAAGGTCATTCTGACAGCTGACGCAGGCAGTTATTACCTGCGAATTTTGAAGTCACCTTCGGTCCAAGCTCCGAAGGCCTGTTGTCCCTGAAGTTGTAATTTGGGTCATTTGTTCCAAGGGCGCACGCACCCCTTCGTCCCGAAGGCCTGCGAGCGAGGGGCTACTGTTGGGGGAATAAGTTTCCCTTGAACAGGGGCCAAATGACGTCAGCCTCCGACAGCCTTCGGCCCGGAGCCCAACACTGTCGAAGCATGTTCCTTTCTGAAGAAATTATTTCCAAGTCCCAAGGTTCACTTCGAGGCCCTCTGGAGCGAGGCCTCCGAACCCCTTCGGAGCCCTCCGGAGCGAAGCGTTAAGATCCCTTGAAGATTGTCAGATGCTAAGTCTCAGTCTAACTTTGAAGTTAGCCTCCGGGCCTTGTTCAGAGTTAGCCTTTGAGCCTTGTTCGGAGTTAACATTCACGCTCCCTTCGGAGCTCCTCAGAGCTGGAGGCCCAGTTCGGAGGCCCAGTTCGGAGCCCCAGTTCGGAGGCCCAGTTCGGAGATCCAGTTCAGAGGCCCAGTTTGGAGCCTCAGTTCAGAGGCCCAGTTCGGAGGCCCAGTTTGGAGGTCCAGTTCGGAGCCCCAGTTCTGAGACCCCAGTTCGGAGCCCCGGTTCCGAGACCCCAGTTCGGAGCCCCTGTTCAGAGCCCTAGTTCGGAGCATACTTCGAAGCCCACTTCGGAGTGCACTTCGAAGCCTTCCTTGCAGCCTCTGTCTGAAGAGCTCCGGCCCTACTCTGAACCCAAAAGATATTTACGCCCTGCTACAGTGTAGAAGTCGTACCAGGGGCCCCTCTGCCCATAGTCTGTCGTTTAGCTGGTCAAGATGTGACGTTACCTGACACATCTGTAAAGCTGTAAAGCACTTTTGTACCGTAGCTAGCTCCTTTTCCCCTCCTTGCCCCTATGAACCTAGGGCTCATAGAGGGCATCTCGGTCTTTTCCTTTGGCCTGCGTGCCTATAAAAGCAGGGCCAAGCCCTTGTAATAGGATACCCTCTCTAGAGGGCCATGAAACCCTAGAGTTCACTTCTCCACACCGAGGCATACCATGCCAAATCCACCACAAACTGGACGTAGGGCTATTATCCCCCAGGGGAGGCCCGAACCAGTATAAATCCTTTCTCCCTCTGAGAGAACCCTTCGAGGTTCATTCTACACATCGTATACACACATACAAAACTTGTGCTGTAGCTAACGCAATTGCTACAACATGATGGATGATTATGTTCCTATTGTTTAATACGATAGATGATTATATTGCTATATTTAAATTTGAATATTTGTATTTGAATTTAAAATTTTGAATATTTAAATTTGAATATTCAAATATGATTGATGATTATGTTCCAATTATTTAATATGACAGATGATTATGTTGCTATATTTAAATTTAAATATTTGTATTTGAATTTAAAATTTTGAATATTTGTATTTACATTTAAAAATTTGAATATTAAAATATTATAGATGATTGTGTTCCTATTGTTTAATACGATAGATGATTATATTGCTATATTTAAATTTGAATATTTGTTTTTGAATTTAAAAAGTTGAATATTTAAATTTGAATATTTAAATATGATAGATGATTTTGTTCCGATTATTTAATACGATAGATGATTATGTTCATGTATTTAAATTTGAATATTTTTATTTGCATTTAAAAATTTGAATATTTAAATATAGTTATTCATTATTAAATAATAAATAATTTATTATGTACTATGGTTTTATCAAATACATATGTATAGTGTGTGAAGAAATGGTGGAAATTGAAAATAGGGGCCCTGTTTTGAGAACCACTGTTGGAGTGGAACGCAAAAAAGAGGCCTCTCAAAAATAGGGGGAACCCTCAAATCAAAAGTAGGGGCCCTCATTTGAGGGCTATTGTTGGAGTTTCTCTAAGCAGTCTAGCATAAAAGCAGTGCAACAAAACAAACTCACCTGGATCTTTTTAATTTTAGCACAAAAGGTATGTAAATCAATTTCATGTTTTTTTATCGTTTTTAGACCAAAATTTCCATGAAAAGCATTTAAATGTTCAAGTTGTATGTTTGCATCCAAGTGAAAAGGACTTAGCTACCAAGTATGTAAACGATAGCAAAAGAAATTAGCCTACACATGCTAGTTACCGAACTAAGCGATGACCATGTTTTAAATTTTAAGAATTAAAAGTCATGCTCATGACAAATATCAGATATATTCAATAGAGTAAAATCAACATGATCATAGACAATAATTCAAAGACATATGTAAGCATGTGCATGTAAAAGAAGTTAATCACATGACATAAGCTTGTGAATGCAATAACAAAAAACTCTCCTCACAAAATGCCATAAGGATGACAAACGTCAAGCTCTCCTCTCAAAAATGCAAAATGAGAAGCATCAAGAGGCTTGGTAAAAATATCAGTAAGTTGGTTCTCGGTATCAATATATTACAGTTTCATGTCTCCCTTCTCCTTGTGGCCTCTCAGAAAATAATAACGCTCATCAATATGTTTGGTTCTAAAATAATGTACTAGGTTATTAGCTAATCTAATGACACTAGTGTTATCACAAAGAAGTGGAACATTCTTAAAATCCAACCCAAAATCTCATAAAGTAGAAACCATCCACAAAATTTGTGATCAACAACTACATATTCAGCCTCAGTAGTAGATTGTGCAACACTAGATTATTTGTGAGAAGACCATCACACACGAGAGGAACACAGAAAATGACAAGTACTTGAGGTACTTTTCCTATCAATCCTACAATAAGAAAAATCTGCATCGGAAAAACCTCTGAGACAAAGAGATGATGATGTAGAATACCAAATGCCCAATTCTAAAGTGTGATTGAGATACCTTAGGATACGCTTCACAGCTTGACAATGTGAAGATCTCGGAGACGCTTGAAAACGAGCACATAGACCTACGACGAAGTGTATGTCTGGTCTCGTGGCCGTTAAGTAGAGGAGGGAGCCAATCATGCTCTAGAACTCCTTCTGATCAACTTCTTCTCCATCTTCGCTCGGGTCAAGCGCAATCGAGGTAGCCATAGGAGTGGATAGTGGCTTCATATCGCTCATGTCAAAGCGCTTCAATAGATCCTTGGTGTACTTCGTCTAATGAACGAAGGTACCTTGTTTGCATTGCTTGATTTGCAAATCAAGGAAATGCGTGAGCTCTCCCATCATCGACATCTCGAACTCCCTGCTCATAGAATCTACAAACTCGGCAACAAGTGCATGAGAAGAACCAAAAAAATGATGTCATCAACATATATCTGAATAAGAATGAAATATTTGTCATGCTTGAGAGTGAAAAGAGTTTTATCAACAGAGCCCATTTTATACCCATGCTCTAGAAAAAATAACCTAAGACTATCATACCAAGCTCTAGGTGCCTGCTAGAGCCCATACAAAGCTTTATGAAGTTTAAAGACTCTATGGGGGTATTTGGGATATTCAAAGCCAGGGGATTGTTTGACAAAAACATCCTCTCTTATAAAATCATTTAGGAAATCACTTTTGACATCCATTTAAAAAAGTTTGAAACCACGAGAAGATGCAAAAGCAAGTGTTGGCGCAACGGATTACGCTAACAGGTTCTATAAGACCAAGAATTGACAAATGAAGTGTTTGTGAATGCGGACTATCCCAAGCCTCCGAATAGGATAATAGCTCAGAATAGTTCAGAGTGTGTATTGAATATCTGAATATTAGATGCCTCTTACAGGGCGAGAAGGGGGGTATTTATAGGTAAAATCTCTAAGGAAAAGACATTTTTACCCCTTAATTACAACCGACATAGTGGATACTATTTCGGTATCCCTTATAGGGTTAATATGGTAAAACATGATCGAATGATGTTGATAAAGCAGACGTCCCATCCTTCTGGTTGTTTTCCACTCCAGAGGGGAAGCCTTTCGGAGGGTCTCTTCGGACCGAAGCCTGGACGGACCCTTCGGCTTTGAGCCCTTCAGTTCGGAGGGGGGCTTGGGCTCTGAGATTAAGACCCTTGCCTTTATCTTTGTTGTATAATGTATTTGCTTGGAATCTTGGAGGATCATGGGGATGAAGTATTTTCCCCCAACAGTAGCCCCTCGAATACACTTCTCTAGATAGCTTGTACAACAAGGAGAGCAGTATACGCAAGAAATATTTTCATGCTCAGGACCTTAGAAAAAATGGAAGGTATTATAATCGTTCGAAGCATCTTTGGTGTCGGAGATGCATCAAATCTGGGCTTCGAACTTCGACCTCCGCATGATTGCTCCGAAGGAAATTGAACCGTTATAACGATAGTAAATCGCAGAGAGCCGTTACTTTTATAACTGTTATCCTTCAAATAGTCGTTAGGCCTTTTGAGAAATTAACAGCCACAAAAGTTACTACAGATTCATATTCTTTCATCCTTGGGTCCCACCCGTCATTGACGTAGGTCGAATCTGCAAAGGTGAAAAATATGTGTGAATCGTGCCGAACAAGGGCGGAGCAGTTATAAAAGGGGAAAGTGATCAGCGGTGAGAAGTTTTTACAAAGCTTTCTCGCTTTAACAATCTCATACTTTCCCCTTTCTCCCTTACTCTCTGAAACTCTTGAGTGCTCCACCAATGGTGAGAACAAGTGCAAGAGTGCCTGCAGCGGCTGCAGCGACGACGACCTTGGCACAATGGCAAGCTTGGGCTGCTGTAGCGCCCCGATTTAACAAATCGAGACATTATTGAATTTCATAAGAAAAACAATAATACAAGAGGTTCATCATGCGACAACCGTACATACGACATTGTTCATGGTACGCAGACCATATTTATTACATCATTGTTTTAATAAAAACGGCAAAGTGAAATAATTAGAAAACGGCATGACGAACATCTTCTTCAGGATCTTTCTTCTCGACTGGGTTGCTACTCCAGACCGTCTTCAAAGTAAGCATCCTCTGTGGGGTCCAACGGGTATGAGTACAAAAAGTACTCAACAAGCCACCGCAAATGCAAATAATAATGCAGGATAATAAACAAGGAAGGATAATGGCTAACATTGCAGAATAATGCAGTTGCAGTTATGGCATTTAGTGTAATCATATTTTAATCATGCGGAAAGTAAACATGAGCATCATCAACATCGACTAACTCGAGGGGTACAGTCAGCCCCACCTCGCTCAACAGTCCTTACATGTCAATCCATCATGCACATACATATTCATAATAAACTAACTGGGGGATGTCACGCAACCCGCCCTTGACCGTGGGCTCGGCTTTTCGAAAAGATTTAAGACTCTGATCAGAGATGTACTACTGTACCCACAAGGCACGCACTCATCCCAAGCGAGATGACCCATTTCACGGGAACTCGTGCCAAAACCTCAATATGAGATGTTCCAAGCGATAACCACCCGCTCTAGGTTTCG
Organism: Zizania palustris; assembly: GCA_019279435.1. Classification (NCBI taxonomy): domain Eukaryota; kingdom Viridiplantae; phylum Streptophyta; class Magnoliopsida; order Poales; family Poaceae; genus Zizania; species Zizania palustris. Next base: position 72,530,692 of record JAAALK010000082.1, read on the forward strand.
CCGGCGCGCCGGGCCGCATCCCGGCTAACGTCGCACCCCCTTTTGCGCCACATTGGTACAAGTCACCCGCAGGTGCAACTTGACCCATCTCCAAATGGTGGCCTCGGTTTGGAACAACCCATACCTTAGTTAGGACTTACCCACTAGACTTGTGGTTAGTACGTAAGTGTATTGCAACGGATCCCTCAGACCGGTCCTTATAGTGCCCCGGGTGCTACCGACCAATGCCCTAGCTTGCACCCGGAACCCACCATGCATACACTCACAACCATGACTCATCACCAACAGAATTTCCAAGGATAAGAAGTAACGGGGATCATATAATAGAACCATTTTGCTACGACTCATTTTTATCCTATAGCGGCCGTGTCAATACATTGGACACTAGCTAATATCATTGATCATATGGTGACAAGGAGGTTAGGCGAGATAGCATGGCTTGGGTTGCACATAAAGGTCGGGGGATCCTAAATAAATATAATGTAAGGGTTCATTTGACTAATGCATATATAACCTATGTGTTTTAGCGATAGTCAATTCAAACATGGGTTCAATATGTTCAAAAGAATTGTTTGGTGACTTGCCTTGTTCAGCAAAGGGAGAGGGAGGGACTTCGGGGAAGTACTCCGGCTCCTCGGCGACGTCGTAGTCTTTTTAATATAAAGTAAAACAAAAAGAACACATTCAATCAACCAAGATAACATTACACTATGAACACACCAGTTAAAGTTGGTTGGATTATAAATAAAATAATTTCAATTGTTAAGGTTCTGTGGTTTATCTCCTAAAGAAAATTAAATGAATTTAAAAAGTAGTCCTTTTTAGAGAGGGGTTCTAAAAGGGGTTATTCTCAATTTTAAGTCTTTTAATAAATTTAAAATTGAAGGTTCCATAGGAAACCTAGTGATTTATTCATATCAACAGGAAATAAATAAATATAGACTTTACTGGAATTTAAATAATTAAATTTTATATTTTTAACCTAAGGGTATTTAAACATTCATTTAAATAATCATGAAATGTCCAATGTAAACCTACTGTTTTTATTGCATAAACATGTAGAGAATAATTTTATGAATTTTCTGAAATTGGAATGGTAATTTTTAGAGTTCAAATGCATTAGATATGGATTTTACAAGTTTAAAAGTATTTCTGAAATTCATTTTCAATTTTTAAACTCCTCGGGTCCACGGTGAGCCAGGCCCACGGTGAACCCGCGCACTGTGCGCGTGCGCCGGGTCGATCTGGACTGTCGGATCTAGATCCGACGCGCGAGGGCGAGGCGGGATGCGTAAGTCACGATGGACGGCCAGGATTAAAACGTTCGAAGGGGTACCACGTGGACGCACGAGATTAAACGCGGGTTTTAAATACCAACGAACGCACGGGATCGCACCGTACCGCTTCACTCAGATCCGACGGCCTGGATTAAACCGAACAGATGATTTAATCCCAAGCGTTGGATCTGGATCGCACGGCCAGGATTGAATCCGGCACAGTGCGTGTCGGGGGGGGGGGGGGGTAAAGTACCCCTTCTTCCCCGACTCCGGCGATGCGACGGCGAGCGATTCCGGCGAGGTCGAGGGTTATCTAGCCTATCTAGGACTAAAAACGGAAAGGGGGTACCGAGGGGGACAGAAGGGTACCCTTGCGGTGGTCCGGGGTCGACGGGGTGAGGCCGGCGACGAGTGGTGGCGGCGAAGGTTCTCGGTTCCTTGGCGGGGACGGCGATCCGGCGAGGTTCGACGTCGATGGAGCGGTGGCCGGGGTTGGTGAGGTCCTGGAGGTCACGGCGGTGCGGTCGGTGCGGACGGAGAGGGGTCCCGGCGACGGCGAGCGGTGGCTGGAGGCGGAACCGAAGGAGTGCGCTAAAAGGCGATGTGTGTGCGCTCTGCTTGGCCTGAGTGTGAATGGGTGCGTGAACCGAACGCGGTACAGGGTGACGGTTTAAATAGGGATGCCGGCGGGGACAGGGAGGGCGCCATCGGGGGAGGGCAGCGAGTTAACGCCGGCGGGCGGTTTCTCTGCATGCGGGCGACAGCGGGGGGTGGGGGAAATTACGCATGGGATTAAATGGGAGACGGGCGACGTGATACGAGGAGTTTAATGCCGGCGAATGAAGGAGGGGAGGGGACCGGCGACGGGCGAATCCGAGGGATTCAATTCAGCCGGCGCCATTTGGGGGCGATGGCGCGAGGTTGAAGACGGTTCTGACGAGCGGGGGCCACTGGCCAGCGGGCGCGAGAGGGCGAGGGTGGCGACTGACGGGTGGGGCCGGGGTGTCGGGTTCGCGCGCGAGGAGAGGGATTCGGCGCCGACAGGTGGGACTGGGTTGTCAGTCTAAGGCGCGCGATAGAACGGGCTGGGCCGGCTGGGAGAGAGAGAAGGGAGGGAGGGGAGCCCATTACTGTTTTAATACATTTCTGAATAAAAATAATTCCAGGAATTAGATTAAAATATTAGGGCTACTTCCAAGGTCGGTAAAAATTTATAAAAATTCCCCAAAATTATATTTTGGTCTTAGGAGCATATACAAAAAGTTTCACCTCTTAATTTGGCCATCTACTATATGTTGTAGTTCAAAAGGGTATAAAGGAGGATTAAAAGTATTTTCTGAAATAATAATTCCAAGAAATTGAATTTAATAATATTTTATTGTTTTGAAAATTTGGGGTGTTACAAACCTATCCCCCTTACAAGAATCTCGTCCTCGAGATTGGAACGCTACTCGAATAACTCGGGGTATTGGGCTTTCAGTTCGTCTTCCTTTTCCCAAGTGGCTTCTTCGGCGGGATGGTTATTCCATTGGACCTTGCAGAAACGGACAACGCGACTTCTAGTTACTCTTTCCTTGGTCTCCAAGATCTTGACGGGTTTCTCTATGTAGGTCAAGTCTTCTTGGACATTGAGCTGCTGAAGGTCGGCTTGTTCGGTAGGTACACGGAGACACTTCTTCAGCTGAGAGACATGAAACACATCGTGAACGCCTGCCAAGGATGGGGGCAGTTCGAGTTGATATGCCACTTCTCCCTGTCGTCGGAGGATCTGGAAAGGTCCGACGTAGCGGGGTGCTAGTTTGCCTTTCATGTTGAACCTTTGAGTGCCACGGAGGGGAGTGACTCGGAGGTAGACATAATCACCCTCCTCAAAGGCTAGGTCTCTTCGATGGTTGTCGGCATAGCTCTTTTGCCGGGATTGGGCTGCCTTCAATCGGTCTCTTATGATCTTAACCTTCTCTTCAGCTTCTCTCAATAAATCAGTCCCAAACAGTTGCGACTCTCCGGTTTTATCCCAGAGCAACGGCGTTCTGCACTTACGCCCATAGAGTGCTTCGAACGGGGACATTTGCAGGCTGGCTTGATAGCTGTTGTTGTAGGAGAACTCTGCATATGGTAAGTTCTTGTCCCACATTCCGCCAAAGTCTAGAGCACAAGCTCTAAGCATATCTTCCAATATCTGGTTGACCCTTTCGGTTTGACCGTCGGTCTGTGGATGATAGGCGGTGCTAAAGTTCAGCCGGATGCCTAGTTCCTCTTGAAGGTTCTTCCAAAACTTGGAGGTAAACTGACTCCCACGGTCAGATACAATCTTCTTAGGAACTCCGTGAAGGCACACGATCCGGGTCATATACAACTCAGCCAACTTGGCGATGGTGTACGTTGTCTTGACCGGGACGAAGTGAGCTACCTTGGTGAGTCGGTCGACGATCACCCAGATAGAGTCATGACCAGCTTGGGTCCTGGGCAGTCCTGTAATGAAGTCCATTCCTATCTCTTCCCACTTCCATTCAGGGACCTTGAGAGGTTGGAGAAGTCCGGCAGGCCTCTGATGCTATGCCTTGACTCGCCGGCATGTGTCGCACTTGGCCACATACTCCGCTATTTCTCTCTTCATGCTGACCCACCAATACTTTTCCTTCAGGTCTTGGTACATCTTTGTACTCCCGGGATGGATGGAGTATAGAGTATCGTGGGCTTCTTGAAGGATGAGGGTCTTCAACTCAGGTAGGTTGGGTACGCATACTCGGTTTCCGAACCAGATGGTACCATGCTCGTCCTCGGAAAATCCGGGGGCTTTACCCTTCCTCATGTTCTGCTGGATCTCCAGGATGTCCGGATCTTCCTTCTGCTTTTCTCGGATTTGGTCTATTAAGACAGGCCGAGATTCCAAGGTAGCGAGGTACGCTCGGGTGGTGATCCCTAGGTTTAGCCTTTCCATCTCCTTGTAAAGTAAAGGAGCTTGGTCTTGAATCATGATGGCATTGCAGTACCCTTTTCGACTAAGGGCGTCTGCCACCACATTCGCTTTGCCCGGATGATAATGGATGCCCAAGTCGTAATCCTTTATCAGTTCCAACCACCTCCTTTGCCTGAGATTCAGATCTGGTTGGGTGAATATGTACTTGAGGCTCTTGTGGTCGGTGAAGACCTCACACCGATTTCCCACAAGGTAATGTCTCCATATCTTCAAGGCATGAACCACGGCTGCTAGTTCCAGGTCGTGGGTTGGGTAGTTCAGCTCGTGCGGTCTCAATTGCCGGGAGGCGTAGGATATCACTTTCCCTTCTTGCATTAAGACGCATCCCAATCCTTGACGAGAGGCATCACAGTAGACGTGGAAGTCTTTCCGGATGTCTGGCAGAGTCAGAATGGGAGCTGATACTAGCTTCTTCTTGAGGGTCTGGAAGCTTTCTTCGCAGTCGGGGGTCCATTCAAACTTCACTTCCTTCTGCAGAAGTCTGGTCATAGGCTTGGCGATCTTGGAAAAATTCTCGATGAACCGGCGGTAGTATCCGGCCAATCCGAGAAAACTCCGAATCTCGGTTACGGTCGTGGGCTGCAGCCAGTTGGTTACCGCTTCAACGGTGGTTGGGTCCACTGCTATTCCTCCGGCAGATATGACATGGCCGAGGAACTTCACCTCAGATGACCAAAATTCACATTTGCTGTACTTGGCATACAGTTGCTGCTCCCTTAGCTTTCCGAGGGTCAGACGGAGGTGTGTGTTCGTGTTCTTCCTTGGTCTTGGAGTATATGAGGATATCGTCGATGAATACCACGATGAACTTGTCCAAGAACTCCATGAACACATTGTTCATCATGTTCATGAAAAAGGCCGGGGCATTCGTGAGTCCGAACGACATCACGGTGTACTCGTAGAGTCCATAGCGGGAGGTGAAGGCAGTCTTGGGTATGTCTTCTTCTCTAATCCTCAACTGGTGGTAACCTGACCTGAGGTCAATCTTGGAAAACACCGAGGATCCTTTCAGCTGATCGAACAGGTCGTCGATCCGAGGCAGTGGGTATTTGTTCTTGATGGTCACGTCGTTCAGGGCTCTATAGTCTACGCACATCCTCTTGGTCTTGTCCTTCTTCATGGCAAATATAACTGGTGCACCCCAGGGTGAGGTACTCGGTCGGATGTAACCTTTCTGCTCTAGGTCTTCGATGTTGCTCTTGACTTCAGCTAGTTCATTTGCGGCCATTCGGTACGGGCGCTTGGAGATTGGAGTGGTCCCGGGGACAAGTTCGATTCTGAATTCGATGTCCCGCTTGGGAGGCATTCCAGGTAGATCTTCAGGGAAAACATCCGCAAACTCCTTGACTATAGGCACCTCTTCAAGAGCTATTGAGCGAAGGGATGCTCCGAGTGGTTTGCGACTGGTCATCCGAAAGGTGACGGTTACGCCTTCAGGATGGGTCACCATGACGGACTTGTTGGCACAGTCGATCACTCCCTTGTGCTTCATCAACCAATCCATCCCTAGTATAAGGTCGAGTCCGGTGCATTGGATGAGGACAGGCTCGACCCGAAACAGTACTCCTTGGATGTCAATTTGAACCTTAGGGCTGTATAAGCGGGCTGAGGTCCTATTGCCGGGGGTGGCAATCACCATGGGAATGGGTAGAGGGAGCACGTCCAGTTTGTTCGTTTTCACAAAATTTTCCGAGATGAAGGTGTGGGTTGCTCCAGAGTCAAATAATATGACGGCCGGTACGGAATTCACAGTAAACGTACCGAGCACGACTTCAGGAGCCTCCTGAGCTTCCTCCGCGCTGATGTGGTTGACGCGGGCACGAACCGCCTGGTTGGGTGCCGCGCCCTGAGCTGGCTTGGGGTGAGGACACTGGTGTGCATAGTGCCCTTCTTTGCGGCAGTTGAAGCAGACGACCGGCCTTCCTTGGCGATCCCTCAAGATCGGGGCCTTGGCGGCTGGTGTCGGCTGAGCGGCCGGAGCTGGTGGAGCGGGGCGAGGATGCCCGGCGTTGGATCCACCGGTGGCGTGAGGTGGCCTGTAGGCGGGCCGAGGATGGTAGGCGGGCGCTGGTGGCGGAGGGACGAAGCGGGGCCTCTGAGAGTTCGCTTGCTGATGCTTGAAGGCGATCATCTTCCTCTTCTTGAGGTCCAGCTTGTTCTGCTCAGTCTCTTGGATGAGCGCTTTGTTGACCAGCCGTTGGAAGTCGGCGAAGTCGGCGGCGACGAGTTGGATGGACAACTCATCCTTAAGTCCCCTGAGGAACTTGGCTTGGCGGAGGGCGTCGGTGCGCACTTCCTCCGGTGCGTAGCGGGCGAGGAGGTTGAACTCATGGAGGTACTCCATGACGGTCCTGTTGCCTTGTTGCAGGTTGCGGAACTCCTGCTGTTTCACCGCGATGACGCCGGCGGGGACGTGGGCGGCGCGAAAAGCGATGGTGAACTCCGCCCAAGTCACCACGTGGCCCTCTGGCTGGGACTCACGGTAGTTGTCCCACCATTCCGCGGCGGGACCCTGGAGCTGGTGAGTGGCGAAGGCCACCCGCTCCCGGTCGGTGCAGGGGAGGAGGTCGAGCTTCTTTCCGATGGTGCGAAGCCAATCTCCGGCCTCAATCGGGTTGGTGGTGCTCGAGAAGATGGGCGGACGCACGCGCAAAAACTCGGAGAGTTGCGGGGCGGGCGCGGGTGCTGGTGCGCGAGGGGCGGGCTCCCCGTTCTGCAGACGGTCCAACTGAGCCTGTTGGTTCTGCATTTGGGTGAGGAGGGCGGTGATCAGGTGGTTCTGATTCGCCATCATCTCCGCCAAGGTGGGGTGGTTGGCGGAAGGCGACCCAGACTGACGTGGGCCCGTTGCACCCCAGTTGGGTACAACACCCTCGGGCGCATCCCGGCTTCCTCCTGCTCCGTTGTTGGAACCGGTGTTCTGGTGATCGGCCATCTTCTGAATATACAAAGTGATAAAGCAAAAGATGACGAAACAAAAATACAACCAAAAATATCATATAAGATTCAAGCACATAAATATATTAAGTGGTATAAATTGTTCATTACATCAAGCTCTTATTCCATCTACAACCCAACTCGTTGCAGACGGCACCACATACAAAATTATGATTTTTATTTAAATCGCGTCTCCTAACGCCTACTCGCCACCGGAGGCGGTCTCCGTGCTCTCGGAACCACGAGTGCGCGGCTCCAGAGAGATGGTGGGCTCGAGAAAATTCTCGATGATGGAGTCGGAGACGAGGCCGGGGCGTGGAGGAGGGGCGCTGGTAGAGGGCCTGGCGGGGGAGGGTCGTGGCGGGATCCTCTTGGAGCGAGGGAGGGGCTCACGGATGGGCTTCTTCTTCCTTGGAAGAAGAGGAACCATCTCCGCGATGTCCTTCTGCAGCTGCATAATCTTGCGCTGCAACTCGCCGTTCTGTTGGATCAAGTTCTTCGTCTCTTCACGAAGGAACTCAACCGCCTCATGGTGCTCGTCGGCGTCGAGCACCGCCTCGGTGTGGAGATCGTCCATGGCCTGTAGAAGACGCGACTGCCGGGCCATGACCGGATCACGCACGGAGTGAACTCCGAGGTAGATGCTACGGTGGGCTCCGGGAGTGCGTTTCGGCACGAGCCGAAAGGACGAGTTCTGAAGACGATCGTCGTAGATCATCCTCAGCTCCATGAGGGCCTGGAGGGCGACTCGTTGGCACGCGACGTCGAAAGTCGGGCCTCCAAGTGCGGTGGTGTAGGGCGGCAGGTGTTCTCCGGAGCCGTGGACAGTGAGGGAGACATCGCAAGGCCCGGCGAACTCGTCGGGGTATACTCCTTGGAATTCGGGCTCGAAGAGGAACCCGAGGAAGGTAAGCATCATACGGAGCTCCCGGACGAAGCCCTCGTAGTGGCGGCAGTAACTGTGGACTTGGTAGACAGGCATCTACAAAACAGCAAGTTGAATAAAAGTGAGGAGAGGAACAAAGTTTATGAAGTAGATTTTCGAGAAATAATTTCCTGTGGCTAATGGCTAGGCGGGTCTGTTTGGCTTCCTACAGTCGAGTCGGCTCTGATACCATCTTGTAGCGCCCCGATTTAACAAATCGAGACATTATTGAATTTCATAAGAAAAACAATAATACAAGAGGTTCATCATGCGACAACCGTACATACGACATTGTTCATGGTACGCAGACCATATTTATTACATCATTGTTTTAATAAAAACGGCAAAGTGAAATAATTAGAAAACGGCATGACGAACATCTTCTTCAGGATCTTTCTTCTCGACTGGGTTGCTACTCCAGACCGTCTTCAAAGTAAGCATCCTCTGTGGGGTCCAACGGGTATGAGTACAAAAAGTACTCAACAAGCCACCGCAAATGCAAATAATAATGCAGGATAATAAACAAGGAAGGATAATGGCTAACATTGCAGAATAATGCAGTTGCAGTTATGGCATTTAGTGTAATCATATTTTAATCATGCGGAAAGTAAACATGAGCATCATCAACATCGACTAACTCGAGGGGTACAGTCAGCCCCACCTCGCTCAACAGTCCTTACATGTCAATCCATCATGCACATACATATTCATAATAAACTAACTGGGGGATGTCACGCAACCCGCCCTTGACCGTGGGCTCGGCTTTTCGAAAAGATTTAAGACTCTGATCAGAGATGTACTACTGTACCCACAAGGCACGCACTCATCCCAAGCGAGATGACCCATTTCACGGGAACTCGTGCCAAAACCTCATTATGAGATGTTCCAAGCGATAACCACCCGCTCTAGGTTTCGCTGGCGCGCCGGGCCGCATCCCGGCTAACGTCGCACCCCCTTTTGCGCCACATTGGTACAAGTCACCCGCAGGTGCAACTTGACCCATCTCCAAATGGTGGCCTCGGTTTGGAACAACCCATACCTTAGTTAGGACTTACCCACTAGACTTGTGGTTAGTACGTAAGTGTATTGCAACGGATCCCTCAGACCGGTCCTTATAGTGCCCCGGGTGCTACCGACCAATGCCCTAGCTTGCACCCGGAACCCACCATGCATACACTCACAACCATGACTCATCACCAACAGAATTTCCAAGGATAAGAAGTAACGGGGATCATATAATAGAACCATTTTGCTACGACTCATTTTTATCCTATAGCGGCCGTGTCAATACATTGGACACTAGCTAATATCATTGATCATATGGTGACAAGGAGGTTAGGCGAGATAGCATGGCTTGGGTTGCACATCAAGGTCGGGGGATCCTAAATAAATATAATGTAAGGGTTCATTTGACTAATGCATATATAACCTATGTGTTTTAGCGATAGTCAATTCAAACATGGGTTCAATATGTTCAAAAGAATTGTTTGGTGACTTGCCTTGTTCAGCAAAGGGAGAGGGAGGGACTTCGGGGAAGTACTCCGGCTCCTCGGCGACGTCGTAGTCTTTTTAATATAAAGTAAAACAAAAAGAACACATTCAATCAACCAAGATAACATTACACTATGAACACACCAGTTAAAGTTGGTTGGATTATAAATAAAATAATTTCAATTGTTAAGGTTCTGTGGTTTATCTCCTAAAGAAAAATTAAATGAATTTAAAAAGTAGTCCTTTTTAGAGAGGGGTTCTAAAAGGGGTTATTCTCAATTTTAAGTCTTTTAATAAATTTAAAATTGAAGGTTCCATAGGAAACCTAGTGATTTATTCATATCAACAGGAAATAAATAAATATAGACTTTACTGGAATTTAAATAATTAAATTTTATATTTTTAACCTAAGGGTATTTAAACATTCATTTAAATAATCATGAAATGTCCAATGTAAACCTACTGTTTTTATTGCATAAACATGTAGAGAATAATTTTATGAATTTTCTGAAATTGGAATGGTAATTTTTAGAGTTCAAATGCATTAGATATGGATTTTACAAGTTTAAAAGTATTTCTGAAATTCATTTTCAATTTTTAAACTCCTCGGGTCCACGGTGAGCCAGGCCCACGGTGAACCCGCGCACTGTGCGCGTGCGCCGGGTCGATCTGGACCGTCGGATCCAGATCCGACGCGCGAGGGCGAGGCGGAATGCGTAAGTCACGATGGACGGCCAGGATTAAAACGTTCGAAGGGGTACCACGTGGACGCACGAGATTAAACGCGGGTTTTAAATACCAACGAACGCACGGGATCGCACCGTACCGCTTCACTCAGATCCGACGGCCTGGATTAAACCGAACAGATGATTTAATCCCAAGCGTTGGATCTGGATCGCACGACCAGGATTGAATCCGGCACAGTGCGTGTCGGGGGGGGGGGGGGGGGGGTAAAGTACCCCTTCTTCCCCGACTCCGGCGATGCGACGGTGAGCGATTCCGGCGAGGTCGAGGGTTATCTAGCCTATCTAGGACTAAAAACGGAAAGGGGGTACCGAGGGGGACAGAAGGGTACCCTTGCGGTGGTCCGGGGTCGACGGGGTGAGGCCGGCGACGAGTGGTGGCGGCGAAGGTTCTCGGTTCCTTGGCGGGGACGGCGATCCGGCGAGGTTCGACGTCGATGGAGCGGTGGCCGGGGTTGGTGAGGTCCTGGCGGTCACGGCGGTGCGGTCGGTGCGGACGGAGAGGGGTCCCGGTGACGGCGAGCGGTGGCTGGAGGTGGAACCGAAGGAGTGCGCTAAAAGGCGATGTGTGTGCGCTCTGCTTGGCCTGAGTGCGAATGGGTGCGTGAACCGAACGCGGTACAGGGTGACAGTTTAAATAGGGATGCCGGCGGGGACAGGGAGGGCGCCATCGGGGGAGGGCAGCGAGTTAACGCCGGCGGGCGGTTTCTCTGCATGCGGGCGACAGCGGGGGGGGGGGGAATTACGCATGGGATTAAATGGGAGACGGGCGACGTGATACGGGGAGTTTAATGCCGGCGAATGAAGGAGGGGAGGGGACCGGCGACGGGCGAATCCGAGGGATTCAATTCAGCCGGCGCCATTTGGGGGCGATGGCGCGAGGTTGAAGACGGTTCTGACGAGCGGGGGCCACTGGCCAGCGGGCGCGAGAGGGCGAGGGTGGCGACTGACGGGTGGGGCCGGGGTGTCGGGTTCGCGCACGAGGAGAGGGATTCGGCGCCGACAGGTGGGACCGGGTTGTCAGTCTAAGGCGCGCGATAGAACGGGCTGGGCCGGCTGGGAGAGAGAGAAGGGAGGGAGGGGAGCCCATTACTGTTTTAATACATTTCTGAATAAAAATAATTCCAGGAATTAGATTAAAATATTAGGGCTACTTCCAAGGTTGGTAAAAATTTATAAAAATTCCCCAAAATTATATTTTGGTCTTAGGAGCATATACAAAAAGTTTCACCTCTTAATTTGGCCATCTACTATATGTTGTAGTTCAAAAGGGTATAAAGGAGGATTAAAAGTATTTTCTGAAATAATAATTCCAAGAAATTGAATTTAATAATATTTTTATTGTTTTGAAAATTTGGGGTGTTACAGCTGCATCTACGACGACAGCAATGGCGGGAGCTCTAGGGGGCTCCTGGCCCAAGGACCCACGGGAACTTCGCCCACCATCGAAGAAGCCAAAGAAGCAAACCTTCATCCTCGGGCGGTCGACTTGCACAACGGAGTTCGTAGAAGAGGTAGTGAGCGGAAGACTAGGACCGGGAATGAGGACCCGGATCCCCGGAGAAGAAGTCATAACGGCACCGAGGAGTGGAGAAGTTGTCGTCTTCGAAGCTTTCTTTGAAGCTGGACTCGGACTCCCTGCAATAGACTTATTATCGGAGGTATTGGAGATGTTCCATGTTACTCTGCCGCAACTATCTCTGAATGCCATAGCTCGGTTGGCGGTCTCCGAGTGGGCCCTCCGAGCCGAAGGGTGCGAAGGAAGGTCCGAATTGTTCGCGGCGAGACACGAAGCTTCGTGCCAACCTAAGCCGCACGATGGGCCCGGAGACTCCAAGCTACTGGTGGCCTTCGGGAGTGTTAACTTACATCTCCGAAAGGGGCACTTGAAGAACTTTCCAACGAAGGCGATCAACGACCGGTGGTACTCCGATTGGATACTCCGGTGGTTCTATGCCAAAGTTGGTGAAGACTCCGGCCTTGCGGGGCCCCTGCAAGAGATTTGGTACAGGAGTGAGGAGCCATGCTGAATAGCGTGGGCCTCATGGCTCCAGATGTGATGAGTCATTGTCAACGATAGTCAAAAAGGACAGAAGAAGAGAGGAGATCTACTGTGTCATGGGCCGCGTGTGACTCAGGTACACGGGCAGCGAGCGACTGTCGGGCAGAGGGGCCGCGAAGTCGGGCTGGCCCAATCCGGGTACATGGGCCAGAAGCAGCAGAAGACCCACTGGGCTGTTGACCAGGATTGACTCAGGTACACGGGCGGTGAGCGATTGCCGGGCTGAGAGAGCTGCGGAGTCGGGCCGGCCCAATCCGGGTACCTGGTGCAAAGTCGGTGGAGGCTTTGTCAATTTCAGCGCAAAACTGACGACCGCTGATCTTGTATCGGACTGTCTAGAAGAGAAGCCGTAGTCGCTACGAAAGCTTAGCTTCCGGATAAGTCATCTGTAAATAGAAGTTTACTATTTTGTCCCTAGGCCCACAGTCAGTCAGTCGAGTCTGTAAAAATATCCTAAGGGCAGTTTAGTCTTTTCCTTTATTTCAGCGTCTGTAAAAAACCCTAAAGGGCTGGTGGAATATTCCTAGCTATTGGGCAGCCTATAAATAGGGCCCCAATCCCTAGGGTTAGGTCACCCTTTTGCTGAAATCACTTTTTACTCAATTCCTTGGGTCATTCTCTTTCTCCTGCTCATTCTCCTGTTTGTGCGCCGCCAGGTTCCTCTCACGCCATTTATTATTCTTGCATCCATTCTGTTCTTCATGTTGTAGTGAGATTTTATTCTCTCCACTTGTCATTCGGTTTGTTGTGATTTTGTAGTTGTTTTTATTGCTTTGATTGACGTGCGGCTGGTTCTATTCCTGTGCGAACTGTGTCTCTGTTGCTTCTGTTCTTCACGTGAGGAGTACTAGTTCTTGCTTGTAGCAAGTAGTACCTACTCCCTGCAGCAACAGTACACTAGTACTCTAGCTTTGCCTTTTCCTATGTAGCTTTTTGATCGAGTAGACAGAGCCTAGCCTTTTCTCTAGCTGTTTCTAGCGAAGCCCCCTTCGATTGTTCGAAGTCTTTCAGCTCTGTGAAGCAGGCTTCGGCCAGACTTCTTCGAAGGCTCTGCTGAAATGTTCAACTCCGATTTTAAACTGTGAACTTTGCTTCGAAGTATGTTTTGTGCTTAATTTCTGTTCTCTCGGCATACTTCGGCAGTTCTTGCGAAGGTGTACTCCGACTCGAGTTTTTCATAGTCAATACTTCGACAGGCTTCGAAGTTAGCTTTGAAGCATGTCTCTCTGGTAGACTTCGCTCGGAGTAGATTTCCTGAGAAGTTTCTCTACTGCTGTCATTTCCATGGATCTCAGTTTGTGAGTTCAAAGTTTGCTTTTCGAAGTGTGGTTGTGGGCTTCGACTTCTTGTGTGACAACACCTGCAGACTTCATTTTGAAGTTGGTTTGTGTGTCGAAGGTCATCACTTCAGTAGTCTTTCTTCGATCTAGCTAGCTCCGGAGGTAGAGTGTAGGCTTCGATTTGGTCTTGTTGCCGTGTGTTGGGCTTCGCTTCTCGTTTGAAGATTGCTTTTCTGTGAACTTTGTTCGAATCTTTCTGATCGAAGTCTAGGCTTCGAAGTATACTGTTCGAAGCAAGCTTCGATACATTCATACTTCGAAGTACACCTCAAACTCAAGTTTGCTCTCAACGCGACTTGGGTTGCTATGTTCGGTGGCCAAGCGCATGAGCATGCGTGACTTGGTGGAGGAATTCATCGCCCTCCGGATACCTCCGCTTGGGGCTGATTGGCCATTATTTTCCACAACACTTCAGAGGGAGAGCTTCGAGAGATCGCTTCGAACTCTCTAGGTAACGCTTCGATATCGCCTACACTTAAATTAGTTTTATAGAATATCTTTAATTTTTCTTAATAGATTGTTACCTTGTTTTAGCGGCTTCATTGACGCTGGCTCCGGAGCAAATAGCTCGGACGGCGGAGAGGGTGCTTGGAGCCCCTACCATAGCGAAGAAGCAACGGAGGGTGGAGCTAGTCAAGAGCTGGGAACGCTCCAACCGAGTGTGGAGTGCACTCGGGATTAAAGCCCCTCCTCTTCCAAGCTTCAAAGAAGTGGGACCGGTTCCTCAAAAGAGGAAAGCTGCTACTAGGACCTCCAAGGCCGTGAAGACTCCGACAAAAAAGGTGGCGTGAAAGGCTAAGCTCCCATCTCCTTCGGTGTCTCCATCTTCATTGGATATTCGGAGCTCTTTTTTGGAGGAGTCCGAAGAGGAGGAGACTTCGGAGGCCCGAATGGGGAGGGAGCTTGAAGATTTACTCATGGGGGGTGGTGAGGGGAATTTTCGGATTGAAACCGAGGATCCACCTCGGGTTGATGTCGAGGGGGTGCCGGTGGTTGAAGGGGAGGAGGCAGTCCGAACTGAGCCCGTATGGGCTCAGGGAGCAGAGCCGGAGGGCTCCGATTCGCCCATGATTGGAGTGGTGGTGACGGAGGTAAGGGCCTCTATGTTTGCTACTCCAAATCAAACTTTGGGGGAGTACATCGAGGAGTACCTCAGATTGTACGAGTATCTGGGTGTGAAACCAAGTGTGGTCGCACTGTGGTTTTAGTCTTTATGATGAGTGATTGACAAGGATGAGCAATTGAGTGAATGAGTTAGTGATGGTTTGATTGCATCGATGAGATCGATGTGTGATCATGGAGAGTGGATGCTGAGGGTATCAGTGTGTGTCGTGTTTCATGTTTTGGCTTGTCTCATGTGTGCAGGGTGGAGATGCTAACCAACTGTCAGTGGCGGGTGATCAATGGTCGAGCGGGGAGCTCGATGCAAGAGGATCAAGGATGCCGGGTGAAGTTGGAGATGATCTCAGGAGTGCACGAGGTGATAGAGAAAGACATGTACGGACGGATGGTCGAGACGGCATGATGGCCAAGTCAGCGAAAGAGAGGCCAGTGCAAGTGATCAGGCGGCTCGAGGGGATCGAGAGCAGGAGAGACTTGTTGGCGGTCGAGTTCGCGGATTGGTGTCACATGTCGGCGATCGAGGAGGCTTTGTCGGTTTTTGCTGAAAATCGTCTCATCTTTAATTGTGTTTTAATTCCAAGAATTAGGAGTCTATTTGTGTTTAGTTGTTTAGAGTAAGTGTAAACTTTTAGTATTTTTTTCAGGATTTCACAATTCTGAAAATATATTAAAAAGTTGAGTCAATTTGGAATAAAGAGTAATAGAGGTCTAGGAGAGTAATTTTCAGGATTTCTAATTCTGAAATTGTGTCATGTCCTTATGTGTAATTCTGAACATGTTAAGGGTCTTCATGTATTGCTGCCATCCTTGGGTGGGCCTATAAAAAGGGGGCATCCTCACCCAAGGTGGCTGTCCACTTTTACCAACTCAAAAATATCTCATGGCTGGTTTATTTTCTTACTTGTGATCCAAGAAGCCTGGAATTCTATGCTGTTTTTGAGGGGAACTTTGAGCATTCCATCCAGAAAACTTAGTTGTTCTTCCTCCTCCCAACCGACAGATTTTCTCCCAGGGGTCTGTTTCTATTTTTGTTCAGGCTACATGAGCTTTTCATCCTCAAGGATTATTCATCAGAGACCACTTCCTAGACAAGCTACAACAACTTTTCTACATTAGTGATTTATTCATCCAACAGGTAATCTTCTCATTAGTTAGATCTAGTTTTTCTTGAGTAAATCAACTGTGGATATATCTTGCTGCTAATTTCTTAAAATCTGTAATCCTTTTCTCAATTGATGTGTGTTGCCTCGTTTGAGAAGTGAACCAGAAATCCAGTTATGATGTTCTTGTTTCAAAGTTCTAATCACTTTGAAGAATGATTAACTAGAAAGTTTTCTTGAACCATGGTCTGATTTCAGTTGGGTTATTCTTACCGTGAACAGTGAATGTCATCTGAATCTTTTGTTTCGGCTGAAAAGCTACAGGAAACAACATTGTTCTGGTTCTGTTTATCTGAGCAAACCTTGCTGTGTTAATTCATCTATATACTGAAGTTTTGCAAGTTTCTCTTGTTGCTTTTGAGATTGCATTTCAGCCTGCTTGTCTATACACGATACAGTGCTGTGATACACTGTGGTCTTTGTCAGCCGGCTGGAATGAATATCTGAACAAGAAGTTTCTGGTTGCTCTATTTTTACTTGTTCTGTTTAACTGAAAAAACCCTAAGGTACTGAAGTGTGTTCCATCAGATCTTCAACAGAACATCAGTTTCTTTGCTAGAACTTGTGATGTGCTCTTGCAAAGTCCCTAGTTCTTTTTCCTTTCAGTTATGTCTGATTTGTTTCTAGTTGACAGCAAAGAACAAATTCTGCTGGCTTAGAAGTTCTGTTAAAAAAACAGTGAAACATTTGTAGAATTTTTGGCTGTTGATTGTTCACTGATTTGATCTCTGCACTTCAAGACCTTATAAAATGAATGCAAAGTACTGCCATACGAAAGTTCTTGGTGCAAGAGTTTGTTTGTAAACCAGTTTAGAAACTTGAGGTTTTTGATTGTTGTTTCACTAAGAAATCTGCATTGGATACAGAACATCTCATCTTCTATCAAGAACAATGTTTCATTAGCAGAATTTTGGTTCAGGTTTGTTCTTCATGTTGCTACAGACTTGGAGGTGCCTTTAACTGACCAAAAAGTGATCCAACTACACCTTTGTCTGTTTGGTGAAAAAGTGGTCTGCTAACCACTTGTTAGCTGAGGTTATTTATTGTCTGGAAATTAAAATCAGCACTGCTTTTGTTGAGACTTCTATTGCTTGTACTTTGAGTGAAAGTCAGTTATGTCTCCATTATAATTATCTGACTCAGAGCTTATAACTTCTGAAATTTTCAATTAGACTGAGATGTTTGTTTTATCAGTTATCTGATCTGTTTTGATAAACATTCAATATAACTTGAGTCTTTGCTATTGAGTATTTGAGCTGAATATTCAAATACCGTTCAACATCATGTTTTCAGCAATTTAGGGACATCTACTGATCCTACACTCATATTGCTGAAATGTATTCACCACTTTGACTGACTGTTTGTTCAAATATGAGATGAGTTTAGAATGTATTCGATTTGGCAATTTTTGATTCAAACTGAACCTGTTACAATTTTATTCCTATTTTGTCCATTACTTGAAAGGTTTCTTCTCAAAAGAAGTGAATTTAAACAAGGAATACTTGAGATAGTGATTATGTTCTTTTGTTTGTCATTTCAGCACTATTCATTGTCATATTTTCAGACTGATCTGAATATTTGAGTTTTGGAACATCACTCCTTTCAGTTTCAGTTTACCTGAACCAGAAGTGTGATTTGTCTTAAAGAAACTGATACAGATTTACTCTGATCTGGATTATTCAAAGCTAATTTGTTGTCAAGTATAAACTATAAGTTTTGTGATCTGAATTAAAAGTACCTAACACTGTTCCTCATCCAGAAAATTTCAGATTTCCTTTTTAGTTTCAAAATCTTTTTTGAACACCCTTTTTAGTGTTTTGCAATTCTGTTGTGTGGTTAAAATTGCTCATCTATGAATTCTGATTTTGAATTACATTTCAAATAGCATTCATCTCATTTAGTTCCTGCTCATGGACAATTAGAGCTAAATTGATCACCTGTTGTTGTCAAGTGTTGACTCAAAGTGACAAGAGCAGGTGTTAAAGGAGTTTCTGAATTTCCGGTCTTTGTCGGAGTTTCAAACACCGTTTTATATCTATCGACCATCCAGTTACCGATCTACTCACTATAGTTCGGAATTTCAATTATCGACAGAGTGCTTAGACACTTCAAACTCTGAACAAGACTGAATTCTGAATTTGAAATGATTTTGTTGCTGCGATTCATACTGATTGGTTTAAATTTGAATCTGAAATTTTTGGAGGTGTGTTGGGTGATCTGAATAGGCCATCTGATTCACGAGAATTTGTTAAGGCATCTATTCACCCCCCTCTAGTCGCCATTCTGATCCCACACTAGGGGATCCCGTAATTCTTCCCCAAAATTTAGATGGAGGTAATCCTTCGGTCTTTACTTCTTGGTTCATCATACCTGAAATAATTTCATTGTATTGGCAATATCTTTTGGATGATTGACAAATACCTTATGTTTGTAGATGCCTCGGGGAGCAACATAGCTCCGACCCGAGACGGAGCCTTGGCGGAGGACTTGGCTCCAGCTAGGGATGAGGATCCAGTGGAGGAGGTGGCTCCGGCAATAGAGGTTACTTCAACAACTAGAGTTACTTCAGTAGAGGGAGTCACTCCTACAGAGGAGTTCATTCCAACGGAGAGTGATACTCCAATGGAAGACGTGGCTCCGGTGGCTCCTGTAATGGGGAGGGGGAAAGACAAGTTTTGGCCTAGGCCTCTCCCTTCTTTGGTGATGACGCCATCGGGGTCGACGAACGATCCCTCGATGGAAGCTTCGGAGGAGGATCCCGCCGAAAACGACCGGAGGGCCCTGTCCTAGCTTTCGATGTTAGCCCTATTCTTGGAGCAGCGAACGGGGCTTCGGTCTCTCCTACAACCCTTGGATCAAAGAGCCAAGAGGTTGGCAACTCCGAACTGGTCTCCACACTGAGTGAAGCCAGTGAATCGGAGCTAGACATTGCCCTTGAAAGGGCTACCCTCCAGGTATACGAAGGACATAGTATATGTTTAATTTATTGTAATTGCACCATACTTACTTTGCTTTTTGCATCAATTTGTTCTTGCTAGAGTGGCGGCGACTTCCAACGAGCTCGAATTTAATCGGCTCAAAAGGAAGGTTACATCACTTTAGGAGGCTCTTAAGGGCTCCGAAGACAAGTCCCTGCAATTGGATGAAAAACTCCTCGAAGAGCAGAGGGCGAAGGCCATTGTGGAGGGGGCGCTTCGAACAGAGCAACATGCTCAAGCGGGCCGGGTGTCTTCAATTATGGAGCTTCAAGCAGATCAGGTGGTGCTCAGAGCTGAAGTCGACAAGCTTTGAGCAGCAAAGGTGACTTCCGGGGCCGAGCTTGTGTAGCTCCGAGAAGTGCTCTAGCAAGCGCTGTCTCATAAGAACTATCTGATGACGAAGATAGCTGAGCTCTCCACCATCGCCACCGACATGACAAGGGCCAAGGCGAAGCACAACGAGGTGGCTGACTAGACCATGGATACCCTTCGGGGTGTTCTGGCTGGGACTCACGGTAGTTGTCCCACCATTCCGCGGCGGGACCCTGGAGCTGGTGAGTGGCGAAGGCCACCCGCTCCCGGTCGGTGCAGGGGAGGAGGTCGAGCTTCTTTCCGATGGTGCGAAGCCAATCTCCGGCCTCCATCGGGTTGGTGGTGCTCGAGAAGATGGGCGGACGCACGCGCAAAAACTCGGAGAGTTGCGGGGCGGGCGCGGGTGCTGGTGCGCGAGGGGCGGGCTCCCCGTTCTGCAGACGGTCCAACTGAGCCTGTTGGTTCTGCATTTGGGTGAGGAGGGCGGTGATCAGGTGGTTCTGATTCGCCATCATCTCCGCCAAGGTGGGGTGGTTGGCGGAAGGCGACCCAGACTTACGTGGGCCCGTTGCACCCCAGTTGGGTACAACACCCTCGGGCGCATCCCGGCTTCCTCCTGCTCCGTTGTTGGAACCGGTGTTCTGGTGATCGGCCATCTTCTGAATACACAAAGTGATAAAGCAAAAGATGACGAAACAAAAATACAACCAAAAATATCATATAAGATTCAAGCACATAAATATATTAAGTGGTATAAATTGTTCATTACATCAAGCTCTTATTCCATCTACAACCCAACTCGTTGCAGACGGCACCACATACAAAATTATGATTTTTATTTAAATCGTGTCTCCTAACGCCTACTCGCCACCGGAGGCGGTCTCCGTGCTCTCGGAACCACGAGTGCGCGGCTCCAGAGAGATGGTGGGCTCGAGAAAATTCTCGATGATGGAGTCGGAGACGAGGCCGGGGCGTGGAGGAGG
Organism: Zizania palustris; assembly: GCA_019279435.1. Lineage (NCBI taxonomy): Eukaryota > Viridiplantae > Streptophyta > Magnoliopsida > Poales > Poaceae > Zizania > Zizania palustris. The sequence goes on from JAAALK010000082.1 coordinate 72,551,002, forward strand.
GGCGCTGGTAGAGGGCCTGGCGGGGGAGGGTCGTGGCGGGATCCTCTTGGGGCGAGGGAGGGGCTCACGGATGGGCTTCTTCTTCCTTGGAAGAAGAGGAACCATCTCCGCGATGTCCTTCTGCAGCTGCATAATCTTGCGCTGCAACTCGCCGTTCTGTTGGATCAAGTTCTTCGTCTCTTCACGAAGGAACTCAACCGCCTCATGGTGCTCGTCGGCGTCGAGCACCGCCTCGGTGTGGAGATCGTCCATGGCCTGTAGAAGACGCGACTGCCGGGCCATGACCGGATCACGCACGGAGTGAACTCCGAGGTAGATGCTACGGTGGGCTCCGGGAGTGCGTTTCGGCACGAGCCGAAAGGACGAGTTCTGAAGACGATCGTCGTAGATCATCCTCAGCTCCATGAGGGCCTGGAGGGCGACTCGTTGGCACGCGACGTCGAAAGTCGGGCCTCCAAGTGCGGTGGTGTAGGGCGGCAGGTGTTCTCCGGAGCCGTGGACAGTGAGGGAGACATCGCAAGGCCCGGCGAACTCGTCGGGGTATACTCCTTGGAATTCGGGCTCGAAGAGGAACCCGAGGAAGGTAAGCATCATACGGAGCTCCCGGACGAAGCCCTCGTAGTGGCGGCAGTAACTGTGGACTTGGTAGACAGGCATCTACAAAACAGCAAGTTGAATAAAAGTGAGGAGAGGAACAAAGTTTATGAAGTAGATTTCGAGAAATAATTTCCTGTGGCTAATGGCTAGGCGGGTCTGTTTGGCTTCCTACAGTCGAGTCGGCTCTGATACCATCTTGTAGCGCCCCGATTTAACAAATCGAGACATTATTGAATTTCATAAGAAAAACAATAATACAAGAGGTTCATCATGCGACAACCGTACATACGACATTGTTCATGGTACGCAGACCATATTTATTACATCATTGTTTTAATAAAAACGGCAAAGTGAAATAATTAGAAAACGGCATGACGAACATCTTCTTCAGGATCTTTCTTCTCGACTGAGTTGCTACTCCAGACCGTCTTCAAAGTAAGCATCCTCTGTGGGGTCCAACGGGTATGAGTACAAAAAGTACTCAACAAGCCACCGCAAATGCAAATAATAATGCAGGATAATAAACAAGGAAGGATAATGGCTAACATTGCAGAATAATGCAGTTGCAGTTATGGCATTTAGTGTAATCATATTTTAATCATGCGGAAAGTAAACATGAGCATCATCAACATCGACTAACTCGAGGGGTACAGTCAGCCCCACCTCGCTCAACAGTCCTTACATGTCAATCCATCATGCACATACATATTCATAATAAACTAACTGGGGGATGTCACGCAACCCGCCCTTGACCGTGGGCTCGGCTTTTCGAAAAGATTTAAGACTCTGATCAGAGATGTACTACTGTACCCACAAGGCACGCACTCATCCCAAGCGAGATGACCCATTTCACGGGAACTCGTGCCAAAACCTCATTATGAGATGTTCCAAGCGATAACCACCCGCTCTAGGTTTCGCCGGCGCGCCGGGCCGCATCCCGGCTAACGTCGCACCCCCTTTTGCGCCACATTGGTACAAGTCACCCGCAGGTGCAACTTGACCCATCTCCAAATGGTGGCCTCGGTTTGGAACAACCCATACCTTAGTTAGGACTTACCCACTAGACTTGTGGTTAGTACGTAAGTGTATTGCAACGGATCCCTCAGACCGGTCCTTATAGTGCCCCGGGTGCTACCGACCAATGCCCTAGCTTGCACCCGGAACCCACCATGCATACACTCACAACCATGACTCATCACCAACAGAATTTCCAAGGATAAGAAGTAACGGGGATCATATAATAGAACCATTTTGCTACGACTCATTTTTATCCTATAGCGGCCGTGTCAATACATTGGACACTAGCTAATATCATTGATCATATGGTGACAAGGAGGTTAGGCGAGATAGCATGGCTTGGGTTGCACATAAAGGTCGGGGGATCCTAAATAAATATAATGTAAGGGTTCATTTGACTAATGCATATATAACCTATGTGTTTTAGCGATAGTCAATTCAAACATGGGTTCAATATGTTCAAAAGAATTGTTTGGTGACTTGCCTTGTTCAGCAAAGGGAGAGGGAGGGACTTCGGGGAAGTACTCCGGCTCCTCGGCGACGTCGTAGTCTTTTTAATATAAAGTAAAACAAAAAGAACACATTCAATCAACCAAGATAACATTACACTATGAACACACCAGTTAAAGTTGGTTGGATTATAAATAAAATAATTTCAATTGTTAAGGTTCTGTGGTTTATCTCCTAAAGAAAAATTAAATGAATTTAAAAAGTAGTCCTTTTTAGAGAGGGGTTCTAAAAGGGGTTATTCTCAATTTTAAGTCTTTTAATAAATTTAAAATTGAAGGTTCCATAGGAAACCTAGTGATTTATTCATATCAACAGGAAATAAATAAATATAGACTTTACTGGAATTTAAATAATTAAATTTTATATTTTTAACCTAAGGGTATTTAAACATTCATTTAAATAATCATGAAATGTCCAATGTAAACCTACTGTTTTTATTGCATAAACATGTAGAGAATAATTTTATGAATTTTCTGAAATTGGAATGGTAATTTTTAGAGTTCAAATGCATTAGATATGGATTTTACAAGTTTAAAAGTATTTCTGAAATTCATTTTCAATTTTTAAACTCCTCGGGTCCACGGTGAGCCAGGCCCACGGTGAACCCGCGCACTGTGCGCGTGCGCCGGGTCGATCTGGACCGTCGGATCCAGATCCGACGCGCGAGGGCGAGGCGGGATGCGTAAGTCACGATGGACGGCCAGGATTAAAACGTTCGAAGGGGTACCACGTGGACGCATGAGATTAAACGCGGGTTTTAAATACCAACGAACGCACGGGATCGCACCGTACCGCTTCACTCAGATCCGACGGCCTGGATTAAACCGAACAGATGATTTAATCCCAAGCGTTGGATCGGGATCGCACGACCAGGATTGAATCCGGCACAGTGCGTGTCGGGGGGGGTGGGGGGGGGGGTAAAGTACCCCTTCTTCCCCGACTCCGGCGATGCGACGGCGAGCGATTTCGGCGAGGTCGAGGGTTATCTAGCCTATCTAGGACTAAAAACGGAAAGGGGGTACCGAGGGGGACAGAAGGGTACCCTTGCGGTGGTCCGGGGTCGACGGGGTGAGGCCGGCGACGAGTGGTGGCGGCGAAGGTTCTCGGTTCCTTGGCGGGGACGGCGATCCGGCGAGGTTCGACGTCGATGGAGCGGTGGCCGGGGTTGGTGAGGTCCTGGCGGTCACGACGGTGCGGTCGGTGCGGACGGAGAGGGGTCCCGGCGACGGCGAGCGGTGGCTGGAGGCGGAACCAAAGGAGTGCGCTAAAAGGCGATGTGTGTGCGCTCTGCTTGGCCTGAGTGCGAATGGGTGCGTGAACCGAACGCGGTACAGGGTGACGGTTTAAATAGGGATGCCGGCGGGGACAGGGAGGGCGCCATCGGGGGAGGGCAGCGAGTTAACGCCGGCGGGCGGTTTCTCTGCATGCGGGCGACAGCGGGGGGGGGGGGGGGAATTACGCATGGGATTAAATGGGAGACGGGCGACGTGATACGGGGAGTTTAATGCCGGCGAATGAAGGAGGGGAGGGGACCGGCGACGGGCGAATCCGAGGGATTCAATTCAGCCGGCGCCATTTGGGGGCGATGGCGCGAGGTTGAAGACGGTTCTGACGAGCGGGGGCCACTGGCCAGCGGGCGCGAGAGGGCGAGGGTGGCGACTGACGGGTGGGGCCGGGGTGTCGGGTTCGCGCGCGAGGAGAGGGATTCGGCGCCGACAGGTGGGACCGGGTTGTCAGTCTAAGGCGCGCGATAGAACGGGCTGGGCCGGCTGGGAGAGAGAGAAGGGAGGGAGGGGAGCCCATTACTGTTTTAATACATTTCTGAATAAAAATAATTCCAGGAATTAGATTAAAATATTAGGGCTACTTCCAAGGTTGGTAAAAATTTATAAAAATTCCCCAAAATTATATTTTGGTCTTAGGAGCATATACAAAAAGTTTCACCTCTTAATTTGGCCATCTACTATATGTTGTAGTTCAAAAGGGTATAAAGGAGGATTAAAAGTATTTTCTGAAATAATAATTCCAAGAAATTGAATTTAATAATATTTTTATTGTTTTGAAAATTTGGGGTGTTACAGCTGCATCTACGACGACAGCAATGGCGGGAGCTCTAGGGGGCTCCTGGCCCAAGGACCCACGGGAACTTCGCCCACCATCGAAGAAGCCAAAGAAGCAAACCTTCATCCTCGGGCGGTCGACTTGCACAACGGAGTTCGTAGAAGAGGTAGTGAGCGGAAGACTAGGACCGGGAATGAGGACCCGGATCCCCGGAGAAGAAGTCATAACGGCACCGAGGAGTGGAGAAGTTGTCGTCTTCGAAGCTTTCTTTGAAGCTGGACTCGGACTCCCTGCAATAGACTTATTATCGGAGGTATTGGAGATGTTCCATGTTACTCTGCCGCAACTATCTCTGAATGCCATAGCTCGGTTGGCGGTCTCCGAGTGGGCCCTCCGAGCCGAAGGGTGCGAAGGAAGGTCCGAATTGTTCGCGGCGAGACACGAAGCTTCGTGCCAACCTAAGCCGCACGATGGGCCCGGAGACTCCAAGCTACTGGTGGCCTTCGGGAGTGTTAACTTACATCTCCGAAAGGGGCACTTGAAGAACTTTCCAACGAAGGCGATCAACGACCGGTGGTACTCCGATTGGATACTCCGGTGGTTCTATGCCAAAGTTGGTGAAGACTCCGGCCTTGCGGGGCCCCTGCAAGAGATTTGGTACAGGAGTGAGGAGCCATGCTGAATAGCGTGGGCCTCATGGCTCCAGATGTGATGAGTCATTGTCAACGATAGTCAAAAAGGACAGAAGAAGAGAGGAGATCTACTGTGTCATGGGCCACGTGTGACTCAGGTACACGGGCAGCGAGCGACTGTCGGGCAGAGGGGCCGCGAAGTCGGGCTGGCCCAATCCGGGTACATGGGCCAGAAGCAGCAGAAGACCCACTGGGCTGTTGACCAGGATTGACTCAGGTACACGGGCGGTGAGCGATTGCCGGGCTGAGAGAGCTGCGGAGTCGGGCCGGCCCAATCCGGGTACCTGGTGCAAAGTCGGTGGAGGCTTTGTCAATTTCAGCGCAAAACTGACGACCGCTGATCTTGTATCGGACTGTCTAGAAGAGAAGCCGTAGTCGCTACGAAAGCTTAGCTTCCGGATAAGTCATCTGTAAATAGAAGTTTACTATTTTGTCCCTAGGCCCACAGTCAGTCAGTCGAGTCTGTAAAAATATCCTAAGGGCAGTTTAGTCTTTTCCTTTATTTCAGCGTCTGTAAAAAACCCTAAAGGGCTGGTGGAATATTCCTAGCTATTGGGCAGCCTATAAATAGGGCCCCAATCCCTAGGGTTAGGTCACCCTTTTGCTGAAATCACTTTTTACTCAATTCCTTGGGTCATTCTCTTTCTCCTGCTCATTCTCCTGTTTGTGCGCCGCCAGGTTCCTCTCACGCCATTTATTATTCTTGCATCCATTCTGTTCTTCATGTTGTAGTGAGATTTTATTCTCTCCACTTGTCATTCGGTTTGTTGTGATTTTGTAGTTGTTTTTATTGCTTTGATTGACGTGCGGCTGGTTCTATTCCTGTGCGAACTGTGTCTCTGTTGCTTCTGTTCTTCACGTGAGGAGTACTAGTTCTTGCTTGTAGCAAGTAGTACCTACTCCCTGCAGCAACAGTACACTAGTACTCTAGCTTTGCCTTTTCCTATGTAGCTTTTTGATCGAGTAGACAGAGCCTAGCCTTTTCTCTAGCTGTTTCTAGCGAAGCCCCCTTCGATTGTTCGAAGTCTTTCAGCTCTGTGAAGCAGGCTTCGGCCAGACTTCTTCGAAGGCTCTGCTGAAATGTTCAACTCCGATTTTAAACTGTGAACTTTGCTTCGAAGTATGTTTTGTGCTTAATTTCTGTTCTCTCGGCATACTTCGGCAGTTCTTGCGAAGGTGTACTCCGACTCGAGTTTTTCATAGTCAATACTTCGACAGGCTTCGAAGTTAGCTTTGAAGCATGTCTCTCTGGTAGACTTCGCTCGGAGTAGATTTCCTGAGAAGTTTCTCTACTGCTGTCATTTCCATGGATCTCAGTTTGTGAGTTCAAAGTTTGCTTTTCGAAGTGTGGTTGTGGGCTTCGACTTCTTGTGTGACAACACCTGCAGACTTCATTTTGAAGTTGGTTTGTGTGTCGAAGGTCATCACTTCAGTAGTCTTTCTTCGATCTAGCTAGCTCCGGAGGTAGAGTGTAGGCTTCGATTTGGTCTTGTTGCCGTGTGTTGGGCTTCGCTTCTCGTTTGAAGATTGCTTTTCTGTGAACTTTGTTCGAATCTTTCTGATCGAAGTCTAGGCTTCGAAGTATACTGTTCGAAGCAAGCTTCGATACATTCATACTTCGAAGTACACCTCAAACTCAAGTTTGCTCTCAACGCGACTTGGGTTGCTATGTTCGGTGGCCAAGCGCATGAGCATGCGTGACTTGGTGGAGGAATTCATCGCCCTCCGGATACCTCCGCTTGGGGCTGATTGGCCATTATTTTCCACAACACTTCAGAGGGAGAGCTTCGAGAGATCGCTTCGAACTCTCTAGGTAACGCTTCGATATCGCCTACACTTAAATTAGTTTTATAGAATATCTTTAATTTTTCTTAATAGATTGTTACCTTGTTTTAGCGGCTTCATTGACGCTGGCTCCGGAGCAAATAGCTCGGACGGCGGAGAGGGTGCTTGGAGCCCCTACCATAGCGAAGAAGCAACGGAGGGTGGAGCTAGTCAAGAGCTGGGAACGCTCCAACCGAGTGTGGAGTGCACTCGGGATTAAAGCCCCTCCTCTTCCAAGCTTCAAAGAAGTGGGACCGGTTCCTCAAAAGAGGAAAGCTGCTACTAGGACCTCCAAGGCCGTGAAGACTCCGACAAAAAAGGTGGCGTGAAAGGCTAAGCTCCCATCTCCTTCGGTGTCTCCATCTTCATTGGATATTCGGAGCTCTTTTTTGGAGGAGTCCGAAGAGGAGGAGACTTCGGAGGCCCGAATGGGGAGGGAGCTTGAAGATTTACTCATGGGGGGTGGTGAGGGGAATTTTCGGATTGAAACCGAGGATCCACCTCGGGTTGATGTCGAGGGGGTGCCGGTGGTTGAAGGGGAGGAGGCAGTCCGAACTGAGCCCGTATGGGCTCAGGGAGCAGAGCCGGAGGGCTCCGATTCGCCCATGATTGGAGTGGTGGTGACGGAGGTAAGGGCCTCTATGTTTGCTACTCCAAATCAAACTTTGGGGGAGTACATCGAGGAGTACCTCAGATTGTACGAGTATCTGGGTGTGAAACCAAGTGTGGTCGCACTGTGGTTTTAGTCTTTATGATGAGTGATTGACAAGGATGAGCAATTGAGTGAATGAGTTAGTGATGGTTTGATTGCATCGATGAGATCGATGTGTGATCATGGAGAGTGGATGCTGAGGGTATCAGTGTGTGTCGTGTTTCATGTTTTGGCTTGTCTCATGTGTGCAGGGTGGAGATGCTAACCAACTGTCAGTGGCGGGTGATCAATGGTCGAGCGGGGAGCTCGATGCAAGAGGATCAAGGATGCCGGGTGAAGTTGGAGATGATCTCAGGAGTGCACGAGGTGATAGAGAAAGACATGTACGGACGGATGGTCGAGACGGCATGATGGCCAAGTCAGCGAAAGAGAGGCCAGTGCAAGTGATCAGGCGGCTCGAGGGGATCGAGAGCAGGAGAGACTTGTTGGCGGTCGAGTTCGCGGATTGGTGTCACATGTCGGCGATCGAGGAGGCTTTGTCGGTTTTTGCTGAAAATCGTCTCATCTTTAATTGTGTTTTAATTCCAAGAATTAGGAGTCTATTTGTGTTTAGTTGTTTAGAGTAAGTGTAAACTTTTAGTATTTTTTTCAGGATTTCACAATTCTGAAAATATATTAAAAAGTTGAGTCAATTTGGAATAAAGAGTAATAGAGGTCTAGGAGAGTAATTTTCAGGATTTCTAATTCTGAAATTGTGTCATGTCCTTATGTGTAATTCTGAACATGTTAAGGGTCTTCATGTATTGCTGCCATCCTTGGGTGGGCCTATAAAAAGGGGGCATCCTCACCCAAGGTGGCTGTCCACTTTTACCAACTCAAAAATATCTCATGGCTGGTTTATTTTCTTACTTGTGATCCAAGAAGCCTGGAATTCTATGCTGTTTTTGAGGGGAACTTTGAGCATTCCATCCAGAAAACTTAGTTGTTCTTCCTCCTCCCAACCGACAGATTTTCTCCCAGGGGTCTGTTTCTATTTTTGTTCAGGCTACATGAGCTTTTCATCCTCAAGGATTATTCATCAGAGACCACTTCCTAGACAAGCTACAACAACTTTTCTACATTAGTGATTTATTCATCCAACAGGTAATCTTCTCATTAGTTAGATCTAGTTTTTCTTGAGTAAATCAACTGTGGATATATCTTGCTGCTAATTTCTTAAAATCTGTAATCCTTTTCTCAATTGATGTGTGTTGCCTCGTTTGAGAAGTGAACCAGAAATCCAGTTATGATGTTCTTGTTTCAAAGTTCTAATCACTTTGAAGAATGATTAACTAGAAAGTTTTCTTGAACCATGGTCTGATTTCAGTTGGGTTATTCTTACCGTGAACAGTGAATGTCATCTGAATCTTTTGTTTCGGCTGAAAAGCTACAGGAAACAACATTGTTCTGGTTCTTTTTATCTGAGCAAACCTTGCTGTGTTAATTCATCTATATACTGAAGTTTTGCAAGTTTCTCTTGTTGCTTTTGAGATTGCATTTCAGCCTGCTTGTCTATACAAGATACAGTGCTGTGATACACTGTGGTCTTTGTCAGCCGGCTGGAATGAATATCTGAACAAGAAGTTTCTGGTTGCTCTATTTTTACTTGTTCTGTTTAACTGAAAAAAACCCTAAGGTACTGAAGTGTGTTCCATCAGATCTTCAACAGAACATCAGTTTCTTTGCTAGAACTTGTGATGTGCTCTTGCAAAGTCCCTAGTTCTTTTTCCTTTCAGTTATGTCTGATTTGTTTCTAGTTGACAGCAAAGAACAAATTCTGCTGGCTTAGAAGTTCTGTTAAAAAAACAGTGAAACATTTGTAGAATTTTTGGCTGTTGATTGTTCACTGATTTGATCTCTGCACTTCAAGACCTTATAAAATGAATGCAAAGTACTGCCATACGAAAGTTCTTGGTGCAAGAGTTTGTTTGTAAACCAGTTTAGAAACTTGAGGTTTTTGATTGTTGTTTCACTAAGAAATCTGCATTGGATACAGAACATCTCATCTTCTATCAAGAACAATGTTTCATTAGCAGAATTTTGGTTCAGGTTTGTTCTTCATGTTGCTACAGACTTGGAGGTGCCTTTAACTGACCAAAAAGTGATCCAACTACACCTTTGTCTGTTTGGTGAAAAAGTGGTCTGCTAACCACTTGTTAGCTGAGGTTATTTATTGTCTGGAAAATTAAAATCAGCACTGCTTTTGTTGAGACTTCTATTGCTTGTACTTTGAGTGAAAGTCAGTTATGTCTCCATTATAATTATCTGACTCAGAGCTTATAACTTCTGAAAATTTTCAATTAGACTGAGATGTTTGTTTTATCAGTTATCTGATCTGTTTTGATAAACATTCAATATAACTTGAGTCTTTGCTATTGAGTATTTGAGCTGAATATTCAAATACCGTTCAACATCATGTTTTCAGCAATTTAGTGACATCTACTGATCCTACACTCATATTGCTGAAATGTATTCACCACTTTGACTGACTGTTTTGTTCAAATATGAGATGAGTTTAGAATGTATTCGATTTGGCAATTTTTGATTCAAACTGAACCTGTTACAATTTTATTCCTATTTTGTCCATTACTTGAAAGGTTTCTTCTCAAAAGAAGTGAATTTAAACAAGGAATACTTGAGATAGTGATTATGTTCTTTTGTTTGTCATTTCAGCACTATTCATTGTCATATTTTCAGACTGATCTGAATATTTGAGTTTTGGAACATCACTCCTTTCAGTTTCAGTTTACCTGAACCAGAAGTGTGATTTGTCTTAAAGAAACTGATACAGATTTACTCTGATCTGGATTATTCAAAGCTAATTTGTTGTCAAGTATAAACTATAAGTTTTGTGATCTGAATTAAAAGTACCTAGCACTGTTCCTCATCCAGAAAATTTCAGATTTCCTTTTTAGTTTCAAAATCTTTTTTGAACACCCTTTTTAGTGTTTTGCAATTCTGTTGTGTGGTTAAAATTGCTCATCTATGAATTCTGAATTTGAATTACATTTCAAATAGCATTCATCTCATTTAGTTCCTGCTCATGGACAATTAGAGCTAAATCGATCACCTGTTGTTGTCAAGTGTTAACTCAAAGTGACAAGAGCAGGTGTTAAAGGAGTTTCTGAATTTCCGGTCTTTGTCGGAGTTTCAGACACCGTTTTATATCTATCGACCATCCAGTTACCGATCTACTCACTATAGTTCGGAATTTCAATTATCGACAGAGTGCTTAGACACTTCAAACTCTGAACAAGACTGAATTCTGAATTTGAAATGATTTTGTTGCTGCGATTCATACTGATTGGTTTAAATTTGAATCTGAAATTTTTGGAGGTGTGTTGGGTGATCTGAATAGGCCATCTGATTCACGAGAATTTGTTAAGGCATCTATTCACCCCCCTCTAGTCGCCATTCTGATCCCACACTAGGGGATCCCGTAATTCTTCCCCAAAATTTAGATGGAGGTAATCCTTCGGTCTTTACTTCTTGATTCATCATACCTGAAATAATTTCATTGTATTGGCAATATCTTTTGGATGATTGACAAATACCTAGATGCCTCGGGGAGCAACATAGCTCCGACCCGAGACGGAGCCTTGGCGGAGGACTTGGATCCAGCTAGGGACGAGGATCCAGTGGAGGAGGTGGCTCCGGCAATAGAGGTTACTTCAACAACTAGAGTTACTTTAGTAGAGGGAGTCACTCCTACGGAGGAGTCCATTCCAACGGAGAGTGATACTCCAATGGAAGACGTGGCTCCGGTGGCTCCTGTAATGGGGAGGGGGAAAGACAAGTTTTGGCCTAGGCCTCTCCCTTCTTTGGTGATGACGCCATCGGGGTCGACGAACGATCCCTCGATGGAAGCTTCGGAGGAGGATCCCGCCGAAAATGACCGGAGGGCCCTGTCCTAGCTTTCGATGTTAGCCCTATTCTTGGAGCAGCGAACGGGGCTTCGGTCTCTCCTACAACCCTTGGATCAAAAGAGCCAAGAGGTTGGCAACTCCGAACTAGTCTCCACACTGAGTGAAGCCAGTGAATCGGAGCTAGACATTGCCCTTGAAAGGGCTACCCTCCAGGTATATGAAGGACATAATATATGTTTAATTTATTGTAATTGCACCATACTTACTTTGCTTTTTGCGTCAATTTGTTCTTGCTAGAGTGGCGGCGACTTCCAACGAGCTCGAATTTAATCGGCTCAAAAGGAAGGTTACATCACTTTAGGAGGCTCTTAAGGGCTCCGAAGACAAGTCCCTGCAATTGGAGGAAAAACTCCTCGAAGAGCAGAGGGCGAAGGCCATTGCGGAGGGGGCGCTTCGAACGGAGAAACATGCTCAAGCGGGCCCGGTGTCTTCAATTATGGAGCTTCAAGCAGATCAGGTGGTGCTCAGAGCTGAAGTCGACAAGCTTTGAGCAGCAAAGGTGACTTCCGGGGCCGAGCTTGTGTAGCTCCGAGAAGTGCTCTAGCAAGCGCTATCTCATAAGAACTATCTGATGACGAAGATAGCTAAGCTCTCCACCATCGCCACCGACATGACAAGGGCCAAGGCGAAGCACAACGAGGTGGCTGACTAGACCATGGATACCCTTCGGGGTGTTCTGGAATATTTTGGAACAATCTGCCCATCTTCCTCAGCTACGATGGATGAACCTCTTGGCCGTAACCTCAAGATGATCCAAGCGGCGACCAAGATGATGAAGGGCTCCGGTACTCGCTACGGAGAAATCTCTGGACAAGTAGCCGGTATCGGAGTCCTTCATCACCTCGAAGCCATCAGGGTCTCCATTGCTCCAGTGAAGGGTTCGACGCCTACAGGCTTTGCTGACGAAGGCTTCAATGAATGAAAAGTCTTTGTTTGGATGTTTGTTTTTAGGTTTTGCCATATGCTTCGGATTTGGATCTCGAAATATTATAACTTGACGAAGGGCTTCGCCAACAGTGGGCTATTCTTAAGAGCTTAAGGCCTTATAGGCGCCCACGATTCTCTGTTCCTTGGGGGAACATGGAGAGATAGCATCCGATATTTGTAGCGAAGTGCTCTCTCTCTTACATCAAAGAAGAAGATAAAGTAATAACATCTTCGTCTTCAGAGTATGTAGATTGGTTTGATTCAGAGCATCAAGTCGAAGATCCGACGGAGGTTAGCTCCAAACGGCTTCTAACTTGGGCTGAATTTTAGGAAGAGCAGAGAGTCTAGAGAGCTTCACAAAAGGGCAATCAAACTCGAACCAAAAGGAAGGTTTTAAGAACTCCAGGCTCCGAAAACCGAGATGGTCCCGGAGGTAGCTCTAGGGGTCAGAGAGGTATTCGTTTCTACTTAGGCTTAAATACTAATTTTTCATGATTATATGTTTTGTAATGTGATTTAACCAAGCAATATAATTTGTTTGAGAAGCATCATTTAATTGTGCATTATTTCCCTGCCCCTCTTTGTGGGTGGGTGGCCTTATGCAATGCAATAGGGCCGGTCGCGCACAATGCTCGACATATTAAAGTCGAGGCTTCGCAAACAGTACTTGATAACCACGAACTCTACTTTTTCGTAGAGTTCTTTGAACTGTATGTTCGTATCATAATATCTTACCTAATAGAGGTAGAGTACACGATGCATCAAACTAATGGTTCGATGTCTAAAAAGATAGTCGCTTTAGACTTCATAAGGGGCTTCGAACTTATAAGTTAGAGCTCCGAAATTGGTCACTTAGGACTCTTGATGGGGTTCATTTGGCCGGGGCCTTGAAACCTCATAATGTGGTCACCTTCTACTCTTTTTCAGATGCTTCGAACCCGGAGGATTGGAATATGTTTTTTATAGTCCTTAGACTCTTCTACGGATCCTGTCAAGCTGGTGGCTCAGAATACGTAGGTTTTGGCCACCTTCAGATCTTTTTCAAATGCTTCGAACCCAAAGGATCAGAATCTATTGGTTTATAGTCCTTAGACTCTTCTACGGATGCTGTCAAGCTGGTGGCTCGGAATCCATAGGTTTTGGCCACCTTTGGCTCTTTTACGAATGCTCCGAACCAGTGGTTCGAACTCTGTGATTTTATAGTACTTAGACTCTTCTACGGATGCTATCAAGCCGGTGGCTCAGAATCCATAGGTTTTGGCTACCTTCGGCTCTTGTACGAATGCTTTGAACGAGTGGTTTGAACTCCGTGATTTTATAGTCCTTAGACTCTTTTACGGATGCTATCAACCTGGTGGCTCGGAATTCATAGGTTTTGGCCACCTTCGACTCTTATACGGATGCTTCGAACCAGTGGTTCAAATTCGTTGATTTTATAGTCCTTAGAGTCTTCTACGGATGCTATCAAGTCGTTGGCTCAGAATCTGTAGGTTTTGGCCACCTTCAGCTCTTTTACGGAAGCTCTGAACCAATGGTTCGAAGGCCGTTTATTGGGTTCTGATGAAAGATGCTTACCTCCACAAGTATCTCCGTTCCCCTGATGCGTCCACCAGGGGTAGGGAATATTGAGGGGTAAGTATAATTCGAACCACAAGCTTTTATTCATTTAGAAAGGTACTTTACAATTCTTTACAAGGAGCCCCTAAGCGTAATAACGTTTAAGGTGCTCCGCATGCCATGCAGGCTTTAATTCTTCCCCTTCTAAATTTTCTAATTTAAAAGACCCGGGGCGCCCTGAGCGTAGGATAATATATGGTCCTTCCCATTTGTTTCCTAATTTCCTTGGAGAAATTACACTTCACAGTACCAAATGACCCGGTCTAAGTTCATTAACTTTACCTTCGGGTCATACCATGCCTTCGTCTGGTCTTGGTACTTTGTTAAATTGGTGACAGCTCGAAGCCTCATTTTTTCGGACAAGTCAAGCAAAGTGTTCCTTTCATCTTTAACTTCTGGCTCCATTGTGCGGAGGGATCCACCTTTCAGCTCCATTGGAGTCATGGCCTCGTCTCCGAACAACAACCTGAATAGGGTAAAACATGTAGACCTAGCTTGAGTGGTTCGAATGGACCATAAAATCTTAGGAAGCTCTTTGGTCCACAACCCCTTTGCCAACCGTACAATCCTCTGATTTAAGCCGGACAGAATATTTCCATTGGCCCACTCCACAGCTCCGTTGGATTGGGGATGACGAACGACTGCAAAGCACATTTTAATGCCTAGCCCTTCATAGAATTCTCTAAAAAGTTCGACATCGAATTGGGTGCCATTATCAATTGTCAACTCTCTAGGCACTCCAAACTTGCAAATAATGTTTTGCTAGAAGAATTTCTACACATTTTTCGAAGTGATAGCAGTTAAGGGTTCAACTTCAACCCATTTAGAAAAGTATTCGATTGCTACCACCGTGAACTTCAAGCTGCCCTTCACCATTGGGAAGGGGCCGATGAGATCCATTCCCCATCATGCCATCGGCCATACCAGAGCAATGACTTGAAGGGTTGTTGGAGGACGATGGCTTCGTCTTCCCATCCATTGGCACCCTTGACAGGTTTGGACCAATGATTCTGCATCTGCTACAATTGTTGGCCAATAAAGTCCTTGGCGAAGTGTTTTGCCTGCTAAAGCCCGAGGAGCTAAGTGGCTACCACACAATCCTTCATTGATCTCCTGAAGTATATCTTGGCCTTCGGGTTGCGAGATGCATCAGAGTAGAGGAGAACAGACTTTGACTTTGTATAGCACTGCGTTGACAAGCTTATAATTTTGGACCCTTGACTGTAACCTTTGCAATTCTAGGCCCTCGAGTGAACTTTGTTTGTTCTGCAAAAAATCTAATATTGGGCTCTGCTAATCAGTGATTAGTATGCAAAGTACTTCCGTGGAGGGTGGCTGAGGCACCGAAGGGTTGACAAGCTCTTCATAAAAAGCCCCTTCTAGGACATCCAATGCTCTGGCAGCAGCCTTTGCTAGGTCTTCATGTTGATTATCTACTCGTGGGATGCTTTAGACGAAAATCCCTTTGAATAACGCCTCCGTCTTGCGGATTTCTTCTAAGTACTTCACAAGATGTGGATGCCAAGCCTGGAAGCTTTTGTCAACATGCCCTGCAATTATCTAAGAATCTGTTTTGATTACAACCCGAGTGGCGCTAAGTGCGCGTGCTTTGAGGAGACCAAGCAGAATTCCATCATACTCTGCAATATTGTTAGTGGACTTAAAGTTGAGCCTTGTAGAGTACATTGCTTTCTGCCTTGAAGGTAAAATTATCACGGCTCCGGCACCAACTCCGGATGCTTGAAACGCTCTGTCGGAGTACACCGTCGACACTCCTTCGCATGATTCTTCCGGAGCTCATACTGCGGATGGAGTCCATTCTGCAACGAAGTCAGCCACAACTTGAGACTTAATGGTTGTTCTTGCGGTGAAGGAAATGCCGAAGGGGGCTATCTCAACAGCCCATTTTCCAATTCTCCCCGTGGAGTCTTTGCTCCGAAGCATATCGCCAAAGGGATACGATGTAGGGACAATTACATTGTGTGCTAAAAAGTAATGCCTTAACTTCCGCGATGCCATTACCAAAGCATACGTGAATTTCTCGAGTTTGGAGTACCGTGTTTTTGCTCCGGACAAGGCTGCTGAAACAAAGTATACTGGGTTCTGCACTAGTTTTCCATGGAGCTCTATCTCTCTGACAAGCACTGCGCTGCTGACTGCGGAGCTTGTTGTTGCAAGATATAGGAGGAGAGTTTCCTCTACAAGGGGCACAATAAGCGTTGATAAATTCCCAAGGTAGTCTTTGATTTCGTCGAAACTTTTCTAGCACTCCGGCGTCCAATTGAAACATTCAGACCCTTTTAAGGCTTTGAAAACTGGGAGGTTTCACTCCGCTGATCTGGCCATGAATCTACTGAGAGCTGTGAGGCGTCCGACCAGCTTCTAAACTTGCTTCAAATTTTCAGGCGGAGCCATCCTTTGCAGTGCACTTATCTGTATCGGGCTAGCTTCGATTCCTCTATGTAGGACTAAGAGTAGCGACCAGGGGGGTGAATGGGCGCCTTAAAAATTCTTACGAATCAATGGCCTTCTCCAAACACGCAACACACCTCAACAGACAAATATCCGAAAAAACACAAGTAATGAAAATAATCTAGCCTAAAAATGACCGGTGTCCTAATCAAAAGACACTACCACAGTGCTTAAAGGCACATTAAAGTCATTCACAAAGCAAATGGCATCTCTACAAAGTTTTCACTAAATCACAGACAATTCATCACACATATGCAGAATATCCAAGTAATTTCAGGTAGTCCACAAATATGTGTAAGCACAATATTCAACGTATTTAAATGCAGTAAATAAAATGTACTTGCAAATTAATTAATCAAAAAATAGATGCACGAGGATCGAGGAATATAAGTTACTGTTCACTGTTCACTGTTGTCTCCAGATCAAGCACATTCGATCGAACAACTCACGCCGCGAACAAAAACAGCACCAGAATCTTCCAAATGGCAAGTGCAGGTGCTGGCTGCGTCCAGCCGCAACAATACCGCCGTCAAGGCAAACCAACGAGCGCTGCATTCTTCATAGTACACAAGAGAAAATCGGTGGATAAAGAAAACAACCAGCTGGTACTGTGCATGCCAGACTTGTTCTTCTACGCGCTAAGTGCTGAATGGATACGGAATAGCCACGTGTCACTGTTCCTTGTGCGTCCTCGCGCTCCGTAGCTTCTGCCCTAGGCCAGGGAACCTCACAGCTCCACGGCACACAATGCTTCGTGCTGCTGGCTTGCTGCTTGCCTCACGTCAAAACACCATCGCCGCCAGCATGAAAACCAGCAACGGTTCAGTGCTGCGCCGCCCAACGCCTAGCGCTCGCAGCCACTGCTGCCGTTGAATGCTTCTTAAGAAAACTGATTTCGGTTTTTCAGAGAAGAATTAAATCGAAATAATCGCCAATGAACAGTAAAGCGTGAAGAACGGTGATTTATGGAAATTGGTAAAGTGAACTCTGATTTAGAAAGTGGTTGAGTTGAAAACCCTAGGAGCGATTGGGGCCCTATTTATAGGCAGCCCAATAAATCAAGAAAAACCCAATTTATCCTTAGGGTTTTTTACAAACGCCTAAATAAACTAAAAAGACCAAAATGCCCTTAGGATTTTTACAGACTCGACTAACACAGGCTGTGGGCCTAAAAGGAAAAATAGTAAAATCCTATCTAAAGGTAACTTGTCCTGATGCGGAGCTTTCGTAGCAGCTACGGCTTCGCTTCAGGACCGTCTATTCTCCGATGGGCGGTCTTGAATGGTTGCGTCGGTTTTACGCCCAAACCGACAAAGCGTCCGCTGTCTTCACACTAGTTACACGGATTGGGCCGGCCCGACTCCACAGCTCCCTCAGCCCGGCAATCGCTCGCCGCCCGTTTACCTAGGTCAAACCCGGTCAACAGACTAGCGGATCCCGTATCGGTCCTGGCCCATATACCCGGATTAGGCCGACCCGACTCCGCAGCCCCTTTGCCCGGCAGTCGCTTGCCACCCGTGTACCTGAGTCACACGTGGCCCAAGACACGACAGGTCTCATCTCATATTCAATTCCTCTTCGTTGACTTCCGTTGACAATCACTCATCACTTCTAGAGTCATGAGGCCCATGATCTTCAACATGGCTCCTCAATCTCCCCTTGATGAGTGCATTGTCAACACTCTCTTCATCAATGCTTTGTAACCTGCAAAACATGTGGAAACACGAAAACAAAACACAAGAAGACAGAAAGAAGAAAATAAAATAAAAGGTTTAACCCTAATGACCAAAAGCCAAACAAAAGCCAGAAAACAGTCATTATGGTTAAACAAAAACTCAAAACAAGTGCAATCTTAGAATTATCAACAAGGATATCCAAAGAGTAAAGACAAAAGAGACTAAAACTCCCCCTGAAACAAATTCCAGAGAAAGCCAAAAACTCCCCCTAAACTCTTCTAAAAGATCAAGTAACCCAAAATTTCTCCCCCTTGTTGACAATTGGACTCATCAAGTGAGACTAAATGCACTCAAAAGAGACATGAACTCAAACTCCCCCTGAAATGTAGCTCCCCCTTATAATATGAAATGAATGCAACTGGGGTGCAAGTGGAGTGTAAAAAGCATGCTTCTCAGATATGATTGACTACAATTACAACATCTGGCAAGTATAGCATAAGATACTGTCTAAGACTCATGGCATGATCAATGCAATAGATGATATCCAAAGAAAGTCATTAGCACACATTTTTTAGATATTTGCAAATAAAAGCATCACCACATTTTCTAGTTGACAAGCAAGGTAAAACATGAGATACAAAGGCTAGCTGATATCTACCAAGATAAGCATTGTCCAGAACAAAGAGCTTCAGCAACCTTTATATCTTTTCAATTTTTAGGATTTTTCTTTTCCTTTTTCATTTTTGCTAGGGGTTATTTGCATGTCAATCTTATGCTAACCGACCAAGTCAAGCCTAGGCCAGAACTGGACCATCAGAAGCTTAAGACATTGGTCTTGGCATACATTACATTGTCCTAGTTCATACCAAAGTGCTATGGTAAGCAATCCAGAACAATGCAATGCGACATAACAAATCCACCTGGATCTTTTCAATTAAGCATAAAAGGCATGGATTTTTCATTTTTCCGTTTTTATCATTTTATAGCATATTTTCCATGTTAAAGCATATAGATGTCCAAGTTGCATATCTGCATCTAAGTAAGGAACTAGTTACCAGGCATGTAAAAGATAGCAAAAGCATTCAACCTAGACATGCTAGTTACCAGAAGCAATGGTGATCATTTTTCAATTTTAAAACATAAAAGCCATGCATATGATAAATTCCAGATATATCATGTGAACTAAAGCAAAGCATGATCATTGACACGTATTCAAAAGCATATACTAGCTAGAATAAGTAAAGCAATTCAATCATATAACAGAAGCAGGCTCAAAATGTAATATGTGAATGTGTATGGTATGAACTTACACGAAAAGACTCAATAAAAGAGTAAAGAAGAAAGAAAAGAATCAAAAATATCCTAAAAAGGATAGACAACTCCCAAACCCCTCGCAAATGCTCAAAAGTAGACAGATCTAGGGGTTTGGTGAGAATGTCAGCCAACTGATGATGGGTATCAACATGAACAAGGTCAATGACACCTTTCTCATATTGATCCCTCAGAAAGTGAAAACGTACATTGATATGTTTGGTTTTTGAATGAAGACATGGGTTTTTCCCTACACTAATCGTGCTGGTGCTATCACAAAACAAAGGTACTCTAGCAGGGAAAGACAACCCAAAATATTTCAAAGTGGAGATCATCCAAATCAACTATGAGCAGTAGCTAGCAGTAGCTACGTACTAAGCCTCAGTAGTGGAAAGCACAACTCCAAATTGTTTTCGAGAAGACCAAGAAACAAGCGAAGAGCCGAGAAATTGGCAAGTACCAGAAGTCGACTTGCGATCCATCCGACACCCACCAAAATCAGCGTTGGAAAAGCGAGATAACTCAAGAGATGATGATGTTGAATAGTAAATACCAAGATCAGGCTCATAAGTAAGATACGTGAAAATGCACTTGACAGTCTGCCGATGAGATGCGCGTGGTGAAGACTAGAAGCGTGCGCATAGTCCCATGACAAACTGAATGTCCGGCCTCGTCGCCGTTAGGTACAATAGCGATCCAATCATCCCTTGATACTCTCCCTCGTTGAACTTGACACCACTCTCGTCCTTGTCCAGGCCCCCAGATGTACCCATTGGGGTCATCTGAGGCTTCAGCTCTCCACCGAAGTAGAACTTCTTAAGCATGTCCCACGTGTACTTGCTCTCATGGATGAAGATGTCGTCCTTGGTCTGCTTGATCTGGAGCCCTAGGAAGTACTTGAGCTCACCCATGAGACTCATCTCAAACTCACTATACATCTACTTAGAAAACTTGGACACAAGCTCATTAGTAGAACCACCAAGAATAATGTCGTCCACATAAATCTGAGCAATCAAGAAATTTGAGCCAACTCTGAGTAAGAAAAGAGTTTTGTCCACAGAACCCATCACAAAGCCGTTCCCCAACAAAAACTGCTTTAGACGGTCATACCAAGCCCTAGGGGCTTGCTTCAGACCATATAAAGCTTTTTGCAACTTGAAAACATGTCGAGGAAACTTGGGGTTTTCAAAATCGTGGGCTGCCTAACATAGACCTCCTCCTCTATGTACCCATTCAGAAAAGCACTCTTGACATCCATTTCAAAAAGCTTAAAACCTTTAGAAGCAGCGAATGCCAAAAGTATGTGAATGGACTCAAGACGGGCAATAGGGGCGAAAGTCTCCTCAGAATCAATACCCTCTTTCTAGCAAAAACCCTAGACAACTAATCAAGCTTTGTTGCGCACCACAACCCCATCTTCACCTTGCTTGTTCCTAAACACCCACTTGGTGCCTATGGGGTTGCATCCAGGTGGCAGCTCAACTAGTGTCCAAACCCGATTGCAAACAAAATTCTAGAGCTCTTCTTGCATGGCGTTTATCCAATTTGCATTAGACAAAGCTTGAGCAACATATCTAGGCTCAAAGGTGGCAACAAAAGCACACTCAACAAACATAGCGAGTGAAGTAGCATGAGAACGAAAGGATCTCGAAGTGAGATCACCAATGATGAGCTCTGAGGGGTGATTACGTTGAACTGCTCGGGATCCTAGGTGATTAGATGTCACCTCATGGGAGTCAGTAGTTGGCACCTCTGCACTCGACTGAGGGGGCTCGATCGAAGTGGAAGTAGTGATCAGAGGTCTGCCCTCATCCTCAGTCGAAGTCTCAGAAGGTGTGAGGTCTGCAGGCTGTGCAGAAGGCCTACCCTCATCAACAGGAGGAGTCTCATCATCTTCCTCGAAGATGGACTCTCCAAGCTCATCATCTCCAGAAAGCTCAAAAGAAGGAGTAAGCGAAGGCATGGACTCATCGAAAGAAACCTCGCAAGTCTCGACAAGCTGCTGGGAGTCAAGGTTCCAAACACGGAAGCCTCGAGAATGCAATGCATAACTAAGAAAAACTCCATCCCAGCAACGAGACTCAAATTTGTCCAAATGCCCTCCCTTCTTGAGCACAAAGCACTTGCAGCCAAACGCTCGCAAGTGACTCACCTTGGGATGTCTGCCAAACTGCAACTCATATGAAGTCTTACCTAAGTAAGCTCTAAGAAAAATGCAGTTGGCCAGATAGCAAGCCGTGTTCATGGCTTCAACCCAAAAACGCCTAGGAGTCCTATGCTCATCGAGCATCGTCCTAGCCATCTCGACCAACGTGCGGTTCTTTCGTTCCACAACACCGTTCTGTGGGGGATTGTAAGGAGCAGGAAACTGGTGCTCAAGACCCTGATCACTACAGAAGCTGACGAACTGAGAATTCTTGAACTCAGAGCCATTGTTAGAAAAAATTGCTTGCATCCGACTATTGTTCTCATTCTTCAGCTTTAGGATTAGATCATGAACAAACTGAAAAGCCTCATCCTTAGACTCCAAAAATAAAACCCACAGGAATCGAGAAAAATCATCAACAATCACAAGTGCGTACCACTTCCCACTGATTGAACGTATCTGAGCTGGACCAACGGTATCCATGTGTAAAAGCTCTCTTGGGTACGAAGTCATCACCTGAGTCACAGGTGCGTGAGAAGCGACAACCATCTTCCCATTACGACAGGGATGGTAAACTAGATCCTTCTCCATCTTAAGCTTGGGCAATCCTCGGATGAGGTCCATAGAGCTCAATCTGACTAGCAGATCAAAGCTCAAATGACCTAACCTCCTATGCCACCTCCAGAGCTCAAAAGAGGATCCAACGATTAAACAGCGAGAAGGGCCAAAAGAACTAGAGAAATCAATCTGAAAAACATTACCGAAGGGTAAGATCTGGCAAACCAAGGATCCTCTAGAATCAACAACAGAAGACATGTCGTTCTTAAAATGAACCTCTAAATCATCCTCAAGAAGTTGCGAAACAGAGACCAAATTAAAACTCAAGTTTCCAACCAAAGCAACATTCTTCAAAGAGAAATGCTCAGAGATTCGAATTGAACAAATGCCATATACCTTCCCTTGACCATTGTTCCCAAAAGTGATGTACTCCTTGGAGCTCGGGGAAGTGAGGCGGGAGAACCATCTGCGATGTCCCGTCATGTGGCGAGAGCATCCTGAATCCATGATCCATACGTCCTCCAGACCTCGATCTTGCAATATCAATGGTCATAAGGGGGAGCAAACGGTCCGACACCAGGTTTAGCAAAGGAGCTAAACCCGTGTCGAGCCATCTACTCAAAAGAAGGAAAGCAGAAAGAATCATAGGTGTCTGGACCAAAATGTGGCTCAAAGCGTGGTCCTCTGTTCTGCCTAAAGTCTCGGCCACGAGGTCCAAAGCCTTATCCAGAATGACCTAGAGCTCTGCTGGAGCAAAAACCACCCTCCAGAGCATGGTCATGAAAGCCGTCTCCTCTACCACCACCTACACGACGCGCCTTGGCCTCTAGCCTCTCTCCACGTCGAGGGACTCTCTGTCTACCACCCTGCTGGTAGAAATGCTCCCGCCCACCTAGAGCTCTCTCTGCTCTCTCAACCCGCTTCCTCCTGAAGCAAAACTCCTCAAGATGCCCATCTCTCTGAAAAAAACTCACAATGATAGGTAGGCTTCTTGGGATGTGGTTGAGGCTTGTGGTTCTTAGGCTCGGTGGTGTTAGGTGTAGACTCTTTGGTGTGAGAGGGTCCAGGTAGAGAGTCAAGAGAAGTGTGGAGCTGTTTGGGCTTCGGGATCCAGATAGGCTTCTTGGGTGGAGCTTTAGGTTGTTCTTGGAACACTCCATCCTTGGGCTGATAGGCCTGAAAAGACTCAGTGGAGTGAGTCTTAGAATATCTCTGCTCTAGAGTCATCTTACTCCACTCCACTGCACGACTCAGGGTACTCTCAAAGTCAGCCTTGGTGTAGGTGTAACCTACTCCAAACCCATCCTGCCTCTTGAACTGCTGGATCATCATGCCAAGCTATGGCTCTCTGGCACTCACCCAACTTAGGATCTGATGGAGGTAAGAGTTCTCGTTCTGAACATCAGCTAGCTCCTCTCTCAAGGAAGCTAGCACCTCCACCAGGGACAAGTAGATCTCACACTCTCTATCAACTTGGACAGACTTCTTAGCTTTCAGCTTGATTAGTTCCAGCCTCAGGGACAAGTAGTTCTCACAAACAGTGGGTGGAACTGACAATGTCTCAAGCTCAAGCTTAGTCTGCTCCAGCTCAGCTTTGGCTCTCTCTAACTCGCCCAACTGCTCATCACTCTTGGCTCTCAGCTCAGCTAAAACAGCTAAATGGGATGAGCAGTCTCCACAAGGCACGATGACCGTGGCATGAGCATCTTTCAGCTCCAACTGAGCGCTCTCAAGCTCAATGGCCAAGGCGTCTCTCTCATCTACCCTCTCCGTGTACCTGGACTTCAGATTCGACAGGTCACACAACAACACCTCTCAGTTAGGGCACTCACTTCTATCACCCAAGCAAGGGAAAGAAGATAGACTATCAATCTTGCCATTGGCCATGGCAAGCTCACTCTCAAGCTCATCTATCCTCTTCTTGGCCCCTCTAAGCAGTTTCTCCTGATATCTCAACTCTTGACGGTTCTCTTCAAGTAATTCAACGACTTCTTGTTCATAGGAAGATACATTTTCATCATCATCGTCGTCGGAGTTGTCGGGGGAGCCCTTCTCTTCCTTATCCCCAAGAGCCATTGAGCAGATGCTCTTGCGGGATCTTTGGCTGTGGTGCGAGCGGCTCTTCGGCTTGTCCCCGAAGGCTATGAAGCAAAGGCCCACCGGATCATCCTTGTCCTTTCCCTTCTTGATCACGATATCCTCATCGCTTGAGCTTGACGAAGAGGAAGAAGACGATGATCTCTTGGAGTAGCTTCTCTCCATCTCGGCGAAGAAGACCTTGTCTCGCTTCTTGTTCTCACGCCGGTAGTCCTTAAGGGCCTTTCGAAAGAACCTCGTCTTGGGCTTGCCCTTTGTGAAGGTAGAGCTATCGTGCTTGTTAGGGTCATAGGATCCACCACCGGTGCCCTTCTTGTGTGTGTTCCGCTTGGGGAAGTCGACGATGAAATAACCAGGATCACCACACTCCAAGCAACCATGTTTTGTGCCATGTCGTTTGAACATTCTCTTATCATAGACACGACAAACACGACTATTAAACAGACAAAGGTCATCATCTCCTAGCAAATCCAATTGGTCCTCAGTGAAAGACATCAGAGAGGACAAAGCATAGCTCAAAGCAACATGATCAGTAGAAGGTGTCGCAAGGGCCAGGGTTTTTGAGCTAGGACCAGTGAGATTTGATCTCAACTGGATATCAACCTTTGAGGCCTTGAGCTTACTGAAAAGCACTGCGATAGTCAAGGTATCATAGGAAGCACTATCAACAATAGAGGATACCTTAATCTTCTAGATCTTAGGGTCCAAGGTATGAAGAACCTTGAGCGTTTGTTCATGATCTAAGACCAGCTAATCACGATCGACCTTATTGGCCTAAAGCTTGTTAATGATCGACTGAAAGTGACCAAACAAAGCTTCAAAAGTCTCACTCAGCTTCTGTGAGAAGTTTTCGTATTCTCGCCGGTAGGTCTGATAGAGCCTAGCCTTGACCTGAGCTGTCCCCTCATGGTGTGCTTGGAGGGTAGCCCAGATCTCTAGAGTAGTGTCGAGATGGCTAACACGCTCAAACTCACTGGGACCTAAACTAGAAAACAGTATGTTCACTACCTTGTTGTTTAGGTCATGCAGAGCGACTATCTCAGGAGTAGTACGCTCTACAGCGGGAAGCACAGTAAAAGTAGCATGAACACACATATCCCAAATACCTAAGCTCTGGCTCAATAGATAGGCTCGCATGCGAGTCCTCCAATAGTTGTAGCCAAAAACCTCAAGGGACAACCTTACCAGAAGAAGTCATGATCGCTACCTTGGGTTAGAACCGGTTAAGGTATGGAAAACCCTAACCAGGCACTGATACCACTTGTAGGACCGAGAGTAGCGACCAAAGGGGGTGAATGGGTGCCTTAAAATTCTTACAAATCAATGGCCTTCTCCCAACACCCAACGCACCTCAACAGACAAACATCCGAACAAAACACAAGTAATGAAAATAATCTAGCCTAAAAACGATTGGTGTCCTAATCAAAAAGACACCACCACAGTGCTTAAAGGCAGATTACAGTCATTGACAAAGCAAATGGCATCTCTACAAAGTTTTCACTAAATCACAGACAATTCATCACACAAATGCAAAATATCCAAGTAATTTCAGGCAGTCCACAAATATGTATAAGCACAATATTCAACGTATTTAAATGCAGTAAATAAAATGTACTTGCAAATTAATTAATCAAAAAATAGATGCACGAGGATCGAGGAATATAAGTTACTGTTCACTGTTGTCTCCAGATCAAGCACATTCGATCGAACAACTCACGCCGCGAACAAAAACAACACCAGAATCTTCCAAATGGAATGTACAGGTGCTGGCTGCATCTAGCCGCAGCAATACCGCCGTCAAGGCAAACCAACGAGCGCTGCATTCTTCATAGTACACAAGAGAAAATCAGTGGATAAAGAAAACAACCAGTTGGGACTGTGCATGCCAGACCTGTTCTTCCACGCGCCAAGTGCTGAATGGATATGAAATAGCCACGGGTCACTATTCCTTGTGCGTACTCATGCTCCGTAGCTTCTTCCCCAGGCAAGGGAACCTCATAGCTCCAGGGCACCCGATGCCTCACGCCGCTGGCTCACTGCTTGCCTCGCGTCAAAACACCACCGCCGCCAGCATGAAAACCAGCAACGGTTCAGCACTGTGCTGCCCAGTGCCTAGCACTCGCAGCCACTGCCGCCGCTGAATGCTTCTTAAGAAAACCGATTTTGGTTTTTCAGGGAAGAATTAAATCGAAACAATCACCAATGAACAGTAAAGCGTGAAGAACAGTGATTTCTGGAAATTGGTAAAGTGAAATCTGATTTAGAAAGTGGTTGAGTTGAAAACCCTCGGGGGGATTGGGGCCCTATTTATAGGTAGCCCAATAAATCAGGAAAAACCCAATTTACCCTTTGGGTTTTTTACAGACGCCGAAATAAACTAAAAAAGACCAAAATGCCCTTAAGATTTTTACAGACTCGACTAACACAGACTGTGGGCCTATCTAAAGGTAACTTGTCCTGATGCGAAGCTTTCGTAGTAGCTACAGCTTCACCTCAGGACCGTTTGATCTCCGATGGGCGGTCTTGGATGGTTGCGTCGGTTTTACACCCAAACCGACAAAGCGTCTGCTGTCTTCACACCGGGTACCCGGATTGGGCCGGCCCGACTCCGCAGCTCCCTCACCCCGGCAATCGCTCGCCGCCTGTTTACCTGGGTCAAACCCGGTCAACATACCAGCGAATCCCCTGTCGGTCCTGGCCCATGTACCTAGATTGGGCCGACTCGACTCCATAGCCCCTTTGCCCAGCAGTCGCTCGCCGCCCGTGTACCTGAGTCACATGCGGCCCAAGACATGATTGGTCTCGTCTCATCTTCATCTCCTCTTCGTTGACTTCCGCTGACAATCACTCATCACTTCTAGAGCCATGAGGCCCATGATCTTCAACATGGCTCCTCACTCTACTTGAAACTAAATACCCTAGCAACTTCCCTTCTTAGGCTCCGAAAATACATTTTTCAGGGTTAAGGCGAACTCCACATTCTCGGAGGCTCTCAAAATTTTCTGCTAAGTCTAGGCTATGTTGGTGCTTTAAGGCACTCTTTATTACAATGTCATCCATATAGGCTTTGACATTTCAGCCTATCTGGTGACCTTGAGCTTTAGCAATAAGATGTGAAAAAGTTGCCCCTGCATTTCTTAATCCAAAGGGCATTCAGACATAATAGAATACTCTGGAAGGGGTTATAAAGCTTGTCTTGACTTCGTCTTCTCGTTTCAGCCATATTTGATGGTAACTGGAGTATGCATCAAGGAAACTCAGGAGCTCGGAGCCAGCCGTAGAGTCAACAAGTTGATCATTGCGGGGCATGGGATAGGGGTCTCATGGGCATGCTTTATTCAGAGATGTGAAGTCAATGCACATGCGCCACTTGTCGGAGCCCTTTTTCTTGATGAAGACAGGGTTAGCCAACCACTCCGTGTGGGCCACCTCCCTAATGATTCCGGCTCTTAACAACTTTTCCACCTCCGCTTTAGCGAGGTCTGCTCTCTCAGTTGACATCTTGCGGAGCCCCTAGCGAATGGGTCGAACCTTAGGGTGGATGAGTAAGCTATGCTCGATGATGCTCCCGTCAACTCCGAGGATATCTTCGTCTGACCAGGCGAAGATATCTAAATTTTCTCAAACCATTTCTTCTAGCGAAGTGGCGATCTCTGAAGGTAAGCCCTTGCCAAATTGAATGGGGTATTCCCTGCCTTCTTTGACAAGGATCCTCGTGACTACATCACCTTCTGGGCTTGGCTTGAGGGAAGGGTTCTCCGGAGGGTCCTAGGACCCCGAAGCTTCCTTCGAGTGCTCTTGCACATTGTTTACCTACCGAGGATCAAGAGGTGGGCCATGGCTGTATTCTGATCTTCGAGCTGCAGCTTAATCTTTGAGGATCATAAGGACCCCTCCTTACGTGGGCATTTTGAGGCACAAATAATTGTGGTGCGCCACAACTACAAATTGATTCAGCATACCTCTTCCGAAGATTGCGTTGTAGGTGTATGGGGCATCGACAATGTCAAAGATGACCTCTTCGGCTCTAGCCAGGGGCCCCTCTCCAAAAGCAATCTCGAGGCCTATTTGGCCAAGGGCATCGAGAGGAGGGCCTGCGAAGCCTTGGAGTGGGCGAGCTGCTGGAAGTAGATGCCTTGGGGGAATGCACATTTGATCGAAGGCTTGGACCAAGTGTATGTCAGCAGAGCTTCCACTATCGACTAGCACCCTTTGGACTTCCACCCCTGCCACGTCAGCTGAAATGACATGGGGGTCAGCATGGGGGAACTTCACCCCTACAACATCATTGACAAAGAATGATATGGGCACATGGGACCACTCGGGCATTTCTGCAGCCGAGTTTGAAGTCCTTATATGTCCTACTTCACGAACATAATATCTCCATTGACGCTTCGACATATTGCCGAGGGTCCCCCCTCCGGAGATGGGTAGGAACACTGGCTTTCCACGATCTTGAAGTTCTTCTTGCTTTGGTGGTTCTTCGGTGGTGGCATAATGTTGGCCACCGAAGGTTGCATAGGGGCTTCGAGGTTGCCTACACGTCCGATGGCTTGCACGGGCTTCGGCCGTGCCGCCGGAGGGGCTCGGTCTACAGTGCTTCGATCCAAGATTCTCTCAAGATACTCACTCCGGAGAGCCAGTATGGACTTGCAATCCTTGGTGGCGTGGCTTTTGTTTTGACCATGCACACAACAAAGGAAAGTCTGGCTTTGGCCAGCTGGCTTTCTTGGTGGTCTCGAGACACTAGCTTTGTTGCCCTAAGCCTATTGATAGTTGGAAGGCATCTTTGGAGCGAAGGGGGCAATATTCAATACTTCGGAGCGAGGGTGCTTCCTTCCCCTTCTTTGATCGTGAGAACGATTATTGAAGGGGGCCTGCGGAGCACTCGGAGCCCTTGGCTCCATCTTGACTTCTTGGGGGAGGGTTGGTGTGGACGAAGCGGTCCTCCAAAGACACCCTTCTTCTGATTTGGCATACTTCTCGAAGTATGCCATCAACTGTGCCACTCAAGACACTGGCTTCTGGTGGAGTTTGTCGAGGAGGCTAGGGTTCATTACACCTTTGCGTGCCGCATCTATGATAGATGACATGAACATACCCTTGATCTGAGATTTGGTGTGGGCGAAGCACGTGAAGTATTGCCGAAGAGTTTCTCCCGCCTGCTGTTTCAACTAAAAAAGGCTTCCAGTAGACATTGGGGCTATGAAAGTCCCCTAGAAGTTACTCACAAATTTCTTCTTCAACCGCTCCCACGACTTAATTGATCCTGGCTTTAGAGACTAGAACCAACGAAGGGCTACGCCTTCTAACGCAAGGTGGAAACACTTTGCCATCGCATTTCAGACCCCTCCGCTAGCTTCTATTGCAAGAGCGTAAGAGCGAGAGAATTCCCTGGGGTCAACCCCTCCGGAGTATTTGTGCAGCTTCGAGGCTCGAAACCTAGGATCAAAGCGCACCT
Source organism: Zizania palustris (assembly GCA_019279435.1). Lineage (NCBI taxonomy): Eukaryota > Viridiplantae > Streptophyta > Magnoliopsida > Poales > Poaceae > Zizania > Zizania palustris. The sequence continues at coordinate 72,580,585 of JAAALK010000082.1, forward strand.
TTTGCAAGTCTGGATGCAGTGGAGATTCATCGTCGAAGGAGGCGTTCTCGGTGCTATCTCGGACTTGGGGGGCTTTGGGATGATAATCGGGGTCATCGTCTTGATGCGTCTCCGAAGCGGCATGGTTGGCCTGAGGACAAAGCCTGTCAGTGGCCTCTTGCCTCCATCTTTCCACCTCCGCCTGAAGTCGGTCCATCTAAGCGGCCACGTCTTTGGGGAGGTTCTTACTTCCTCCGGAGGGGTCCTCCGGGTCTCGGGAACTGACATAGTTAGTTCGGAGCACGGACGGAGCTGTCCGAGGGGCTCAGGTTGCTCGGGGGTTATTGACTACTTCAGGAGTTTGGGGTATATTTGAAGGTCCTGCCCCGAAGATCCGAGAGGACCTTCAAAGGGGGCTAGTGGCCATACTCCGCTTGGAAGGCATGACTTACGAAGCTTAGTAGGGTTCGAAGACCGAGGGCTTCAAATGGTGGTGGAAGGCGAGAAAGGCCTTCGAACTGTATTTGAAGCCCCTTGCCGAAGGGTGCATGGAATCCTAGGACTCTGAAGCTCCCTCCACAAACGTACTTTGAAATACAGGCAATCGCAGAAAACTAGCTTTTAGTACTAAGCTCCCCACAAACGGCACCAACTGTTGGCGTAACGGATTAAGCTAACAGGTTCTATAAGACCAAGAACTGACAAAGGAAGTGTTTGTGAATGCGGACTATCTCAAGCCTCCGCATAGGATACTAGCTCAGAATAGTTCGGAGTGTGTATTGAATATCTGAATATTCGATGCCTCTTACAAGGCGAGAAGGGGGGGTATTTATAGGTAAAATATCTAAGGAAAATACCTTTTTACCCCTTAATTACAACCGACATAGTGGATACAATTTCGGTATCCCTTATAGGGTTAATATGGTAAAACATGCTCGAAGGATGTTGATAAAGCAGACGTCCCATCCTTCTAGTTGTTTTCCACTCCGGAGGGGAAGCCTTTCGGAGGGTCTCTTTGGACCGGAGCCTGGACGGACCCTTCGGCTTTGAGCCCTTCAGTTCGGAGGGCGTCTTGGGCTCCGAGATTAAGACCCTTGCCTTTATCTTCGTTGTATAATGTATTTGCTTGGAATCTTTGAGAATCATAGGGATGAAGTATTTTCCCCCAGCAGCAAGCAAAATCCTAATTTCCTCAAGCGAGCTATAGGAGCAAAAGTCTCTCCTAAATCAATCCCCTTGACTTGAGAATAACCCTGAGCAACAAGTCTAGTCTTGTTTCTCACAAAAGACCCATCATCCCCCTATTTGTTTTTGAAAATCCATTTTGTTCCTATAATATTAACATTTGCGGGTGGATCTAGAAGAGCCTAGACTTAGTTTCTCTCAAAATTTTCAAATTCCTCATACATGGCATTGATCCAACTTGAATCAGATAAAGCATGACTAACATCTAAGGGCTTAAAAGAAGCGACAAATGCAGAATCTGTAAAATGAGCATGAGATCGAGCGACCCTTTCATTTAGTTAACCGATAATCTGCTCAGAAGGGTGATATCGCTGAATGCGAAGAGGAACTTCTCATTGAGAGAGAATCTTCCCCTCAACACTTGCTGAAGTGTGCTCAATGCTTGTCGAAGTCAATGCTTCGGGACCTCTTGCTGATATAGAGGATGCAAGGTCCGCTTCAGTGGTTGTCGTAGTGGGTAGTAGGGGATCATCCTCGTGCTCTCCGAAGTCTGATGGATCTTCCTCTTCAAAAATTGTTTCATCCATATCTTGCTCACTAGCAAGCTCAAAAGATGTGCTAACACATGGAGAAGATTCATCAAAAGTCACATCAAGGTTAAAAACTCAATATAAATGATCATGAGAATAGCCCAAAAAGAAACCATCAGAAGAATGCAACTCAAATTTGTCAAGATTACTGCGTTCTAGAATGAAGCACCGAAAACAAAAACTCTCAAATGTGTCATCTTGGACTTCCTTCCAAAATGCAACTCATAAGATGTCAAATTCAAAAATGAGCGCAAGGAAATCCGGTTGGAGATGTAATAAGCGGTGCTCATGGCCTCAGCCCAAAATCTTTTAGGAGTCCTATGCTCATCGAGCATCGTCCTAGCCATCTCCTCCAAAATGCAGTTCTTTCTCTCAACAACTCCATTTGTTGAGGACCACGTGGAGCAGAATACTGATGTTCTAAGCCACGTTCCAAGCAAAAGTCATCAAAGAGACTATGCTTGAACTCGATGCTATTATCACTTATGATTGCTTTTAATGCACCAGAGATTTCTTTAAATAGTCTCAAAGCTAAACTCCGAAAGTGTGAAAACACTTCATCCTTTCTCGCAAGAAAGAAGACCCAAGAATAATGGAAGTAGTCATTAACCACGACAAGGACATACCCTTTACCTTTGACCGAACAAATTCTAGAGGGACCAAGTGTGTCCATATGGATAAGTTCTTTAGGTTGTTTAGTCATCACCAGATTGACTGGTGAGTGAGAGGAAAACACCATATTTTTATGTCGACAAGGAGCACAAACAAGATTTTTCTCAAACTTGAGCTTGGGCAATCCTTGGATCAAGCCTAGGGCACTCAGATGAGCGAGCAAGTCAAAGATCATATGCCTAGTCTCATATGCCACACCTAGAGCTCAGAAGAAGGTATAACAATTAAACAATGAGAAGAACCAAGAGACTTAGAAAAGTCAACTCAAAAACCCTCCCTATTCTTGACATATTGCAAATTAAAGCGCCAGCTGAATCAATAACTTGAGAAGTATCACATTTGAAATGCACTTCCTAGCCCTCATCAAGAAGCTGGGGTATTGAGAGCAAACTATATCCCAAATGCTCAACCAATGCGACATCTTTGAGAGTAAACTTTTCATTGATCCTTACCATTCCTTTACCTTTTACTCTTCCTCTTTGATTGTTTCCGAAGGTGACGTATTCATGTCTCTTGGTTGGGGTGAGGCTGGAGAACCATGATGACTTCCCAGTCATATAGCGCGAACAACCGGAATCGATGATCCACTTGTTCTCCAAGCCTCCGTCTGCCACCTACATGAAATGGGATCATCTCGAGTGTTGTATGCTGGGGTAAATGAAAAACTTTATGGGAATCCAACACTGAGAAACTCAAGGGGCAGAAGTAAAAGCAGTAGACTGCACATCAGCGGGATGTAAATCATGATAAAATATGCATGGTCTACCAACACGACGAAAACGATGAATAGGACGAGGTCTCCTAAACTGTCGAAAATCATAACCGCTTAAACATGGTCTAGCACCATATGAATCATGGTAAGAACCACACTAGGCTAATCCCATAGCATGAAAATGTCGAGCCTCAACAAATCGAGGGAGAGAGTGAGAAACAAACTCATGTATACCAAGTGATGGATGATACATGTCGTGAAAACTCATCTCCCAAGAGTGTCGCTCATCCTTCATGCAAGGAAAGCAAAAAACCAATTAAATGACCCACCCTCTAACAATAAGAAAAATGAAAAATCTTTTTGGGACTTGGGCATTTCTCACATGCAATCTTGGTTTTGACTGATTGGCTTTCTTAGGTGGAGGATGTGTCTATTTCTTGGGAGGCTGGATGGGTTTCTTGGTCTTTGATGGAGTGTCTAGCATGGATTTCTCCTTCTCAAGGATAGTCAGTGGAGTGATAACTGTTTTTCTTTTCTTAACTGGTGTAGTTCTCTCAAAACCTAACCCTAATGACAAGTCCGCCTTATTGGCACACATCTTAGTATTGGCCAAGAGCAAATCCATCCTACCCTTTCCCTTAGAGCATTTGTTGACCATAGAAAGAAAGTAATCGTTTTCTGTCATTAGTTTTTCAGCTTGCCCTCTAACAAAGGTGAGTTTGTCCTGAAGGATAGTGCAGGTGGATCATCTAGGCTGCACATCCTTCAAACTCCCAACAATCTCCAATCTAGCCTCTAACTCCTTAATATGCTTGTATCTCAATTCAATACTTTCAGTAAGCAAGGAACAATTCAAACAAGCATCTAAGGGAGAGGATCTAGACTCCTCCCCAATGAGATTTTTCTCTATAATCTCAAGCTTATCGATGACTTGAGCGTGCACAGAACAGAGCTTGGCAAGCTCACTCATGACAACAATGCAAGGCTCATAGTCAACATCATTTACCTTAGACCTAAACATGGCAAGTTCAGTAGAAGCAGATTCATGTCTAAGTCTAAGATCTTTTAACTCTGAAACAACTTTCATAAGTAATATATCCTAACTTTCAAGAGCATCATTCAAAGAATCAACTTTAACTGAAAGTTGATCATAAGATAGTGCTACCTCTATGGAGTCAGGCTCGATGTCATTATCGTTGTCATCCGCCATGAAGCAAAGGCTGGTGAAGTCCTTCCCCTTCTTCTCTTCCTTCTCTCGCAGTTCATCCTTGTCGGAGCTCGACTCCTCGCTTGAAGAAGTATCAATGTCGCTTATAGCCACCATGAAATCTCTGGAAGCCGCTTTGGCTGCTCTCTTAGCCATCTTGTCTCTGTTCATTTTGTGGAAAGGTTTTTTGTCTCTCATCTGGTGTTTGTTGTGGACACTCTCTGCTCTCTTTTTAATCTTAGGACAATCGGTCTTGAAATGAGATGTGTCTCCACACTCAAAACACTCATGTGAGCCTCCTCTCTTCTGATCCTGTATATCATTATAGAATCGGGTAAACTTTTTGACAATGAGAGCAAGCTCTTCATCGTCCAAGGTATCCACCAGTTCTTTTGTGACATATACTAGAGAGGACAAAGGAAACCCACCCACAAAAGCACAAGTACCAAATGAACTAGCTCTAGTAGGAGTGCCACTACTAGAATCGAAAACTAGTTTCATGGATTGTGACAATGAGTTCCCATGTCCTAATCGAGATTCCTTGGCAATCTCAGTGGACTTAAGCTTACTAAAGAGCTTATCGCAAGTTAACGTGTCATAACTTGACGACTCCTCTATACTAGAGATCTTCACCTCTCATATGCTATGATCAAGAGCATAGAGAAGTTTGATCACTCTGTCATGGTCGGAGTAAGCTAAAGTCCCAGTAGAGCACAAATTGCTAACGATCCCATCAAATCTGGCAAACATGACATCTATAGATTTACCAGTGCCTTGCACAAATATTTGATATTCTTAGTTGTAAGTGCTTTGGCCCCTGACCTTAATCTAAGTAGTGCCCACATGAAAAACATCCAGTGTGGTCCAAATCTCCCTAGCAGTTCAAAGGTGTTGAACCCTTTCAAATTCATTCCTACTCAAACTTGTGAATAATATGTTCCTAGATTTGCAGTTAGAATAATATTGCTCTTTCTCAGTCTGAGTGGTACGAGTATCAGGGATCATATATTAGGAATAAACAATGTTCTAAATTGTACTTCCTTGGCTTTGAAGATAGGCCTCCACGTGCACCTTCTAGTAAGAAAAATCACGCCCATTGACCAAAGGAATTTTGCTATGTCTGTCCATGTCACCTATTGTTGACACGAAAACGTGCCCCCGCACTTGGGTCAGTTCGACGATCCAAAAGTGTGCGGATACTTAGGAACAAGCCTAAGTGTAACACAATACTGGCGTCTTGTTCCAACTACCCTTAACAGTGGCAAGGGGGTGGAGTCGCCAAGTAATCAGATCACATAGAAATAATCCAATTAGCCGAAAAGAAATATATTAAATAAAATAAACCAGCCAACTGAACGGAGCCTAACTAATTCGAAGCGTATCGTGCGAAGGGTTCACCGAAGGGGGCCTTCGGCATCTGGTGCGAATGGTTTCGTCGAAGGTAGTCTTCGGCATTCGGATCGATCTGGCCGAAGGTGGGATCCAAACAGATCTCGACACGAAATCACCTCCAAACAGCAGGGTTCGGTGTGAAGTCTCTAACACGACAAAAATATTCCAACACAACTCGCTGGCACGACTTCGTCCGATGCGGAGCATTGGCGTGGCGAAGCCTGTTGCGACGAAGCCTGCTGCGGAGCACTCTGGTGTGGGAACTCAACTAGACCGACAACGGCATGACGGGCTTGGCCCGAGTATTCAAAGTAGGGGTTCCGCCGAAGGGTGTTCGAGCGGCCTCCGAAACCAATTTCCTGGCTTTGGACACCTCCGGCGAAGGGGCTCCGAGCGTGAAAACCTACAACAGAATAGAGATCAAGTGCCAATTCAGCCTGGAGACCGAATTTACTAAGTGTTGTAGTAGGTAAACGAAGGTAGAAATCTATTACATAGATTAACGGATACTTCACAGGCGAAGTAACAAGGCGATAACAATCTGTTACGTAGATTAACGGATACTTCACATGTGAAATAACAAGGCTTACCACGATTTTGACGTGTCCAGCGGAGGGCTTCCAGGAAAATCCACGAAGGTTGTGCAGAAAGTAAAGGAAAAATAAAAGGTATGGTTCAAACTAGGGTTTGAAGTTGATTTGTGTTAGGGGAGTCTAATGAACCGGCCTCACCCCTGTATTTATAGGGGTTAGTCTTCTTATATCTAAGGCTAATCTGGTAGGATTCGGTCTAATCAAGTTTAGGGAAAAAATTGCCAGAATCAGACTCAAACTCTATCTTGAAAACAACCCGAAGTGGGCCTTCGGCAAGGCTTGCCGAAGCCTGCTCCTCGGGCCGAAGCTTCGGCGAGGCAGGCCTCCAAAGGGCATTCGGGCCGAAGGTAGCAGGATGTAAAAAGGCCTCTGAAGCCCAATGTTTGATGGGCCTTCGGCCCTGTAAGGCTTCGGCCTGATCCATGACTTGTGTATTTTCGACCCAAATTACCAAAATTGATATTTTGACAATCTTGACCATTAATGCCATTTTTTGCTATCAACACATGCCCCCTGCCTTTTAGTGAACTAAAAGCATAACGGGCTAAGGACTATGCCTTCCATATCAGCCTTTCGACACTTTCAAGCGCTTTTCCACACACTTTGGAAGTACTTTTTCAAATACCTACCATTCAAAGCCCTCTGAAATCGTTCTCCTTGTACAGATTCCAACAAGTACACATTACCTGGAGCGATTTCGGCTACTTTAAAAGGACCTTCCCAACTAGGCGACCAATTACCAAATTTGTGGCTCTTAGTGCCTAAGGGTAAAATCATCTTCCAAACTAAGTCACCAACTTAAAATGATTTTGACCTAACTTTTTTATTGTAGGCTCTAGCTATTCTTCTTTTGTCTTTCTCTATAGCTTCTAAAGCCCTTACCCTCTTATCGGTCACTTCTTCCAAATTATCTTTTAAAAGAGTTTCATATTCATCGACCGATAAGCCATCTTGCTTAAGAAATCTTGAAGAGCCAAGATCTACTTCTACTAGTAGAACGACCTCATGTCCATATACTAACTCATATGGACTAACTTTGGTAGCACCGTGCTTTGCAATTCTACAAGCCCACAATGCTTTTGAAAGCACTTCATGCCACCTTTTGGGAAACTCTTCAATGTTCTTCTTAATGAGTTTAATCATAGTTTTATTACTAGACTGGGCCTGACCATTGGCCTGAGCATAGTACGGTGAAGAGTTTATCAACTTAATACCATAAAATTTGGCAAAGTCACTCACTTCTTTAGCAACAAATGAAGTACCTTGATCTGTAGTGAGATTTTGGGGAATACCGAATCTATGTATAATGTGCTTCAAGATAAAATCAGTTACCTCATTGTGAGTCATGTTCTTGAGAGGCACGACCTCGGTCCATTTGGTGAAGTAGTCTGTCGCCATCAACACGAACTGATGCCCTTTTGAAGAGGGAGGATGAATTTGGCCGATGAAGTCTAAACCCCAACCTCGGAACAGCCATGGCTTGATAATAGGATTAAGTAGCGATGCAGGAACTAATTGAATATTACTAAACCTTTGACATGCTTCACACCCTCTATAGTATTTAAAGCAATCCTCGGTCATAGTCAACTAGTAGAAACCTGCTCTTTTGAGCATCCAACTCATTTTCTGGGCCGACTGATGAGTGCCACAAAGCCCCTCATGGACTTCTCCTGTAGCTACTTTGGACTGATCGGCATCCAAGCATCTCAAAAGTACTCCATCAATAGTTCGGTGGTACAATACATCATATAGCAACACAAATTTAAACACTCGTCGCCGAACTTTTCGATCAACCCTTTGATTGGGATTTCTTAAATACTTGACGATTGGAATTCTTCAATCATCCTTATGGACATTCGGAGGGTTTGCTAAATCCTTTCCTAGAGTAATGTCTAAATTGATAACTTCGGAGTGCCCCCGGGCCTTTCTTGCTTCTGCCAAAGGCTGACCGGATCGGCCGTGCGGAGCCCATCAGACTGAAGCCTTCCACTGGAGGAATCCGATGTGCGAAGACTTCTGTCCCCCAGAAAGCTCCGGCATGAGGGCTCCAGTGTGCAGGACCCTTCGGTAGATGAAGGGCTTCGGCACGAGGACTTCTGCACACCACACCCTTTGGTGATTGGAGGGGTATGATCCGGAGGGTCTAGCGGGCCTCGCACCCGTCCGAAGTTTCTGGCTTCGATAGTGAGACCAAGCATTGGCTTTTTCTGTATAGAAAATTTTCCTCTCATGACTTGATAGCCAGATGCTTGTTGAGCCAAATCATTTGCAATTGAGTTGGCCTCTGTTGATACGTGAGAAATTTTAAAGTCGTCGAAAGTAACAACTATGTCTAAACATTTATCCAAGTAACTATTTAGCAAGCCATTAAAACATTGAGCACTTTTAGCTACTTGTTGTACTACTAACAAAGAATCACCATGCGCATGGACATGTTTAGCACCTATGGATTCTAGCAATTCAAGCCCTAGCAACAAAGCTTCATATTCAGCTTGATTATTAGTAGAAGGAAATTCTAAGCGGGCTGAGGTTTCAAAGTGCATGCCACTAGGTGATATGAGAACTACTCCGATACCCTGGCCATTCTTACAAGCTGAACCATCAAAATAGAGTTTCCATTGCACTACTTCAACCAGAGCGATATCATTACTCCAATTGACATCTACGTGATGGTCAACTATAAAATTAGCGACAATTTGGCCTTTCATAGCTCTTAGTGGTTCATAAGTCAAATCATATTCAATTAAAGCGTAAGACCACTTTCCTATTCTTCCACTTAGAATCGGCTTTTGCAACATGTATTTTATGACATCGGTTTGGCAAGCGACAATACATGTGCTAGGAAGAAGATAATGACACAATTTGGTACATGCGTAATAAAGTGATAAACACAAACGCTCCACAAACACGTACCTGGCTTTGGCATCCAGTAGGCGGTGGCTCAAGAATGTGATAATGTACTCTTTACCCTCCACCTCCTGAGTTAGCACGTCTCCTATCACGCTATCTTCTGCAGCGATGTACAACCGAAATGAAATTCTGGCCTTTGGTGCTCTCACTACGGGTGGCAATGACAAGCACTTTTTAATCTTTTCAAAGGCGCTTTGCTGACATGCCCCCAAGTGAACTCGGCCTCATTTTTAGCCGGAGTATAGGGACAAAAGCATCGATTTTTCTAGACAAGTTAGATATAAAGTGACGCAAATAATTCATCTTGCCTAGCAACTTTTGCACGTCTCTTTTGCATGTCGGCGCTGCAAAGTTTCTAATCTTTTCAAGTCTCTTGGGATCAATTTCAATACCTCTCTCATGAATCATGAATCCTAAGAACTTGCCTGCCGACACACCGAAAGCACATTTGAGCGGGTTCATTTTTAAGCCATATTGGCGCATCTTACCAAAAGCAACTCTCAAATTGGCTAGGCGGTTTACCATAGCGTCCGATTTGACTACAACATCATTTATGTAGACTTCTAGCATGACTCCTAGCAAGTCATGAAAGATCAAGTTCATAGCACGTTGATATGTAGCGCCAGCATTCTATAAACCAAAAGTCATAACTACCCACTCAAACAAGCCGACAAAACCCAGGCATCGAAAGGCTGTCTTGTAGACGTCCTCTTCGGCCATAAAAATTTGATTATAACCAGTGTTACCATAAAGAAAGCTTAGTACCTTGTGTCATGAAGCATCATTGATCAACATGTCGGCTATCGGCATGGGGTACTCGTACTTTGGAGTGGCCTTGTTCAGATCCCTGAAATCAATACAAACTCATATTTTGCCGCTCCCCTTTTTTCTACAGGCACAATATTAGCGACCCATTCGACATACCTGCATGGCCTAATAAACTCGGTCTTGAGTAATCGTTCTATCTCCTCTTTAACTCGGTAATATACAACCGAATTAAAGCGACGAGGGGGTTGTTTATAAGGCCAAAACCTGGGTTTAATAGGTAGTTGATGCTACACGAGCTCGCGGATTAATCCGGGCATCTCGCTATACTCCCATGTGAAACAATCAACGTACGACTGAAGCAATTTTATTACTTTGGCCTTCTCATCAGCCTGTAAATTTTGGTTTACAAAGGTCAGCCTCGGAATGCTACCATTGCCTATGTCAACTTCTTCTAAAGGATCGACCGATGCAAAACCTTGTCCTAATTTCTCTACTTCGCTAAAATCTTCAATGGCTTCGGCAATACCGTCTTTAGAAGACCGATATTGCTCTACACGAGACTTCAGCCAATCAAGATTACTTTTGCTAGACATGGTTACTAATTTAGAAATAGCCATGCTACACCAGCCGACTTTACAGAAACAGGTATGAAACGTCCTCCGGATACGCTAACGAAGTTATAATCAGAAAGGACCCTACCTGATAGACACTCTATTTTGTTGTGGATGGCATCGATGGACACATCGGCCAATGCTACCTGGGCCGAAGTGTCAGCTGGTATGACTTCTACGTCATCATCGTCCCACTGTATCAGACATTGGTGCAAAGTAGAAGGAATACAACAATTCACGTGAATCCAGTCATGCCCGAGCAGCACGGTGTAGTTACCTTGCACGTCAACGATAAAGAATGTTGTTGGCAACGTCTTGTTGCCTATTGTTAACTCCATGGAGAGTACGCCTTTCGCCTCGGAACTTCTGCTGTTGAAGCCATTGAACATTAGGTTAGTTTTCTTTAAGTTTTCCTCGTCCCTGCCAAGCTTCTTCAACAGAGAGTAAGGCATTAGGTTAATAGTGGCGCCGCCATTGACGAACATCCTAGAGATCGGCTGAGAAACCAAGGGTGGTTTCGGTCTGGATGATGAGTGATTGACAATGATGAGCGTCTGAGCGAGAGAGTGGTCGAGAGTATGTGGAGTGCATCGATGGTTTCGATGTGGAGTGAAGGTGTGGCTACCGAGGGTTTCGACAGTGCGTTTCATTCGTGTTTTGGCTTGTCTTGTTTGTGCAGGGTGGAGATGTTGACCGACTGACGACGACAGGTGATCGAGGGTCGAGAGTAGGGGTGGCAATATCCCCGGTGGAGCCGGGGACCCGCCGGGGACCCGCCCCTATGGGGCCGGGGATGGGTTCAATTTTTCACCCGCGGGTTCATCGGGTCGGGGCCCCGCATAATGTCGGGTTCGGGTTCGGGTTGATTATTTAACCCGCGGGTCCCCGCGGGTACCCGATCCAATAAATAAAAAAACTTATATATATGTATATATTTATATGTATATATATGTATATATGTATATATGTATATTTATATATGTATATGTATATATGTATATGTATTATATGTATATGTATATGTATATATATGTATATATTGGTCTAATGTAAGATGATAAAAAACCTAACTTTAATATTGATGAATTTTGTTTGTTGGAATGTTGGAAAATGTAAACAAGATGATTTACGGTGATATTTAGTTTGAATTTTGTTATATTTGTGATTTATAAATTATGTCATTTGTATATTTTTAAATTTCAAAACGGGTCCGCGGGGACCCGACGGGTTTGCGGGGACCCGACGGGTCCGGGTCCGGGTGAAAAATTTCACCCGCGGGGCTAACGGGGCCGGGTCCTACCGGGTCCGGGTTCGGGTCTGGTATTCACCAACCCGGACCCGCCCCGCCCCGTTGCCACCCCTAGTCGAGAGAGGAGCTTGATGCTGAGGATCAGGGAGGCCAGGCGAAGTTGGAGAAGATCTCAAGAGTGCACGAAGAGACGGAGCGAAACTCGGACGGATGGTTGACTGCGACGGCGTGTCGATCGTGTTCGCGAAAGGAGGCCAGGACAAGCATTCGCGCGGCTCGAGGGGATCGAGAGCGGAAGTGGCTTGCTGGCGCTCAGAGTCGCGAAGCGGTGTCACGAGTCGAGGAGCTGAAAAGGCTTTGTCGGTTTTTGCTGAAAACCGTCGAAACTTTTACCGTTTTTACTATTTAAATAAAACAGTATCAAAATGTTAGTTTAAATTTTTAGTATCTTAGTGTGTACTTTTTAGAGTATTTTTGGAGTATACATATTCTGAAAATATTCTAAAGAGGGGTCATTTGTAATTTCCTAGAGTAATTAGGGTATTTCTAGTTGTAATTTTCAGTTTTATATTTTGGGTCTTTCTAGGGGGCTGCTTGTAAAATGGCCTTCTAGAAGCTTGGAGTTGTTGAGGATAAATATCCCTGCTGGCTGAACAGAACATGTATCCAGAATATTCAAGGAACAACAAATCAAATTGAAATTTTCTTCCTTGTTTGATCTACCGAGAAGATTTTTCCTGCTGTTTTTCAATCACCGTGAACAGTTTTAGCGTTGCTGGTTTTGCTACAGCATTGCTTTGATTTTGCTGATAGAAGTTGATCCTTACTTCTGTGAATTGCTTTGCCGAGAGATAAGCCAGAACATTCTAAACAGAATCCAATTCAAGTTTTGCCTGCAAATTTATTCTTCCGAGAACTTTTCTTCTGAGCGGCTGTGATCGTGAACAGGCGTCCGGTTTTTGCCGATCCAGCTATAGCGCTGCCGACAACACGTCTGATCCTGTTCATCATCTTGCGCTGGATTTGCTGCTAGCGCTGGAATTCTTCAAAAATCGGCCAAACTTCAAACTCAGGTCAGACGAGTCTCTCTTTCATTATTTCTGAGTTTGTTTGATGATCTAGACTACCTGTGTTTGTGAATTGTTGTGTCTCTTTACTGCCTCCTGTGATCATTCATGTATACATCTGATTTGGAGAAGTTTGTGTGTATGAAATGTTGATGAACTGATGATTAGTTTCCTGCTAAGTGAATAACATTCAGCTGGTTCAATCTGTTTGGAACTCCTGGTGTTGTTTAGTTTGAATCATTTAGATTTGTTTCTGAATATGGATACATGTGTATGATCCATGTTTGATTCTGTTCAGTCTGAATTTTGTATCATGTTCTGTTAGCCTATTCGTCAATCAATTCAATTCTTCATGTATGTTTAAACCTGATCTTGTTCTTCATATTTCAGTACATAGTCTTTGTTACAAGTAGCTGGAGTCAATCGAAAGTTTCTGTACCGAATCTCTGAATTCAAATTTGAGTAAAGATCTAAGTGAATATCTGAAAATTTATTCAATGCTGAAAGGTTGAAATGATAAGTTGCAGTGTATATCACAGAATGAAGTAATGTGCCTGATATGATACAGAACTTGTAGTCCAAAATTGTTGCATCCATTCTGAAATTTTTGGAGGAATCTGTCTTGTAATATGTTTGATTTCGAAATCATGCTGAAGCAAACTGCTATTGTCTGATTTCAGTTTTGATATGTGTTGAAAGTATTCTAGTTCTGTTTTTCAACTGCTAAAGGTATCAAATTAGTACTGATTTGCAGATTACTCTTGTGTAGCAATCTGTCATCTGTTCAGACTACTGTATTTGAACTAAATTGGCAATCTGTTTTCAGGTTGTATAATTGGTTCAAATTTGTTTATTGTTTTTTCTGATCCTAAGTGAAAACCTGTTCTGTATTGGTTGTGCCGGATTAGGAATAGTATTGACGTTGATAGGAATTTTCAGAATCTCCTAATTGGCTTGATCAAGTGTGTAAACTTTCAGGATTCTTAATGCATGATATATTCTGAAGTTGATTTTGTTGAGCTGAATTGAAATTGAGAAGGAATCTTGCTTTCTGTAATTAGAGTTGTCAAATATATCTTGTTGAATTTGCGGTTACTGTTCACTGTCCGAAATTTTTTATAAGTGCTTGATTCTGAGTTGTAATTGAGTAAAATTGTTCTGATTCAAATCGTTTCACTCGATTGGGTCTCTAGTGAGAATGTGCTGATAGTTATGGTCTGAAAAGGTTGAATTAAAGTAGTTTTGTGTTTTGCCTTTTTGAGAAGATCAATCTTTGTACTGTGTTGAATTGAAATTTGAATCTGTATTTTTAGAGGTGCGTTGGGTGTTTTGATTAGGCCATCACTTCAAAAGAAAGTGTCGAGGCGCCTATTCACCCCCCTCTAGTCGCCATTTCGATCCCACAATTGGTATTAGAGCCGGTTTGATCACGAGTTGACTTTTACCGGTTGTGATCCTTGTTTTGGCGACATGGATAGGAACACAAAGATTCCGATGTTTGATGGTTTAGACTATGCATATTGGAAGGTGCGCTGGAGGCTTATTTGCTTAGCCAAGGAAGTGTGATATGGGACATTGTTGCATCCCAGTAGTCGATCCCTAAAACTCGTACCTCAGAGACTGGGAAGGCTCAATATGAATGTAATAGCAAGGCTAGAAATATTCTTTTTATCAGTCTGAGTCGCAACGAGTTCGATAGGGTTCAGCACCTTCGTACTGCTCGAGAGATTTGGTTGACCTTAAGTACTTTTCATGAGGGCACTACCCAGATTAAGGCTAGGAGGTACATCACATATAATCAAGAATACCAAATATTCGTGCAAGGCCCTGGCGAATCGGTAGATGCCATGTTTGCGCGTTTTGATGGAATTATCAATAATTTGCACGCCACTGGGACTTTATCTTAGATCATGACCGTGCGATCAAACTTCTCTATGCTCTAGATCGTAGCATATGGGAAGTTAAGATCTCTAGCATTGAGGAATCTGCTAGCTTTGATACTTTGACATGCAATGAACTTTTCAGTAAGCTTAAGTCCACCGAGATCGTCAAGGCATCTCGTTCTGGGATTGGGAGTACTTTGCCATAGTCCATGGCACTAGTTTTCGGTTTCGGCGATGGCACCTCATCTGGAGGTAAATCATCAGGTGTTACTGGAGCTTGTATTTTCTCTGGAGCTTTTGACTTGTCCTCCCTTGTCTCTGTCACAAAAGAACAAGTGGATGTTCTGGATGATGAGGAGCTAGCTCTCATCATCAGAAAGTTCACTCGCTTTTATAATGATAGATGAGACCAAAGGAGAGGAGGGTCACATGGGTGTTTTGAATGTGGAGATACGTCTCACATAAAAGCTAATTGCCCTAAACTGAAATTTAAAAATGAAAATGAGCACAAGCCCCAAAAAATGGAACAAGAAACCCTATTTCAGGGGAAAGCGAGGAAAAATGGCTAATAGAGTAGCCAGAGCTTTTGTGACCGCCATCAGCGACATCAACAACACGTCAAGCGAGGAGCCAAGCTCGGAGGAAGAGGAGCCTCCCAAGAAAGAGAACAAGGAGAAGAAGACAGTGGACAACACCGAACTTTGCTTCGCGGTCGACGACGACTACTGCAGCGACCAGCTTGACACTTCTGAGGTACATCTATCCCGTGATCAGCTTCTTGTTTAGAATGATGAATTGCATGATGTTGTTTATTCTCAGGATAGATTACTTAAACTTGCTGCTAAAGAAAAAAAGAACAAAAGCTTAAAATTGAATCGCTATCTATTGAACTTGCTTTATTGAAATCTAAATCTGAAAATGCTGATTGTGAGTCATGTCTCATTTTGATGGATGAACTTGCTCAGTTGCGTCTGATCCATGCTAAAAACATTAAAAAACTTGAAAATGATCAGAAACAACTAATGGTGGTGGAGTCTAGACCTGATGCCATCGATGAATGCTTAAACTGCACCCTTTTGATTGAGAGTGTTAGTCTGAGAGACAAACATATCGATGGGCTTAAGGCTAGATTGGAGAGTGCTGAGTGTTCGAAGGATGTGCAGCCGGCTTGTCCGACCTGCGTCACCCTGAAGGACCATCTCAGCTTTGCTAGAGAGCAAGGAGAGAAATTGAAATGTGAGAATGACTATCTTCCATCCATAGTAGAAAAAAGCACGGAAGGAAAGGGTAGGATGGATCTGCTTTTGGCTAAAACCAAAATGTGTGCTAATAGGGCAGGGTTAGCTCTCGGGTTGGGTTTTAAGAGAACCACTCCAAACACTTTGAGCGAAACTATGTTCACTCCTTCCACTACCCTTGAGAAAGAGAGAGCCTTGTTAGACACCGATCAAAAAGCCAAGAATCCTACCCAACCAACAAAGAAAGCTCTTTGTGCTTTAGATGAACCTCCTAAGCCAAAACCCAAGAAAACTATGAGATTTGCGCCAGAGACCCATACCCACACACCCAAGAAAGTGTATCACTGTTCTTATTATCATCGGGTGGGTCATTTGATTGGGTTTTGCTTTCGTCATATCAGGAAGAAGCGATGGTCTTTTGCTATGAGTTTTCAGGACGTGCACTACCAATCTTTAGGTATGCATGAGTCTGCTTTTCGCTCTCATCCTGATTTTGAGGCTCCTTACAGTGATATGAGTGGCTATGCTCATCATGGTGTATATCGTACCTTGTATGATGATAGACCACGTAGGCATTTTGGTCCTAATTATTTTAGGAGACCTCAGCGAGTTGCTAGGAGACCACATTTGCAGTATGGTTCTCATCACACACAGTCTCCTGCTTTATCTACTTCTCGGGTTGTTCAACGCTAGATACCTAAGCATCTTATCTCGAAACCCAGCGCTGAGTACTCGAGATTTTACTTCTCTACTTAGGAGACTGTTTTTGCCCCTCGTGGTGTACACCATGCTTCATATGGTGATAGATCACGTGTAGGAGGCTTTGAGGCTCGACAGGTTGGGAGACCTCGTCGATTTCCAGGTTTGCGCTTTATTGTTTGATCATACACTTTTTATCATGGTTTATCTTCTGTGCATGGTCAGTTTTCTATTTTGCCTGGATTTCATGTTTTGCGCTATTGGATTCCAAAGAAATTTTTATCTCACCCTCTCACTGAGCATCCGAGAGATACGCGCATGTTTTGAGTGGGAGCTATGTAGCATTGCATGAGCTTCTAGCATATGATTAATTGCTTTTACTAGTACATGCTTTGTTATGCCTTTGAACTATTATCTTTGATAGTGTTGACTACTTGGCATGTATTCATCTGAGATTTGACATGAGCATGGCTTTTATTTGTGAAAATTTGAAAATGGTCACTGCTTAGTCTATAATCTAGCATGGATTGGCTGAGTGCTTTTGTTGTCTTTCAAATACTTGATAGCTAGGTCCTTTTTACTTGGATGCTGATACGTAACATGAGTTCATAAAAAATGTCTGAAAATGAAAATAAAATTGAATGAAAAAAACGAAAAATGAATGAAAATGAAAATGGAAATGGAAATGGAAATGAATGATATTCATGCTTTTGTGTGCTGAATTTTGAAAAGATCCAGGTGGGTTTGCTTTGTTGCACTGCTTTGTTCTGGACGGCTTACCATAGCACTTTGGTATGAACCGGGACATTGAGTGTATACCGAGACCATTGCTTTAAGCTTCTGATGGTTTCAACCTAGGCTTAGCATGGTCGGTTAGCATAAGGTTGACATGCAAATAACCCCTAACACAAAAATGAAAAATTGAAAATTCATTGCATATCTTGTTTGTTGAAGCACCTTGGAGTGGGATACGCTTATCTAGTGTGTGCTTGCTTAGCTTTTGCAGCTCATGCCTTAACATGTCTAGTATACTAGTCTGAGCGGTGATGTTTTTATTTGCTAAAACCTGAAAATGCTTGCTCATGCCTTTTTGATTAGATGATATTCATATGAGGATGTCTTTCAGTACTTTTAGATAATATTCAAGGTGAATCCTTGTTGGTACTGTAATTGCAGTTGCTCATGTCTCAGAAGCTCACATCTCTGCTTTACCCTCTTTTCCCTCTTTGCATATTTTTATCTCCTTGATGCCTGCATTGTCAAAGGGGGAGAAATGATCTACATGATGCTTTGGCTTTTGGATTGCTTGGTTAAGGGGGAGTTGGCTTTCATGTTGAAATGCTTTTGATGCGATGCGGTTTTGATGCTTTTGCTTGATGCGATGCACTTTTGATGCTTTTGTGTTTACTTTGCCTTGCATAAGATTTTTGCCCTCGCAGGGAGATCTTATACAAAGTGATATGTTTTGCTCTTTTGTGAGTTTTTATGGTCACTTGTGCGCGTAACTTGCTACCTCATCATGTCCTTGCTTTGGGGTTGTCAATGCACTCATCAAAGGGGAGATTGAGAAACCAAGGGTGGTTTCGGTCTGGATGATGAGTGATTGACAATGATGAGCATCTGAGCGAGAGAGTGGTCGAGAGTATGTGGAGTGCATCGAGGGTTTCGATGTGCAGTGAAGGTGTGGCTGCCGAGGGTTTCGGCAGTGCGTTTCGTTCATATTTTGGCTTGTCTTGTTTGTGCAGGGTGGAGATGCCGACCGACTGTCGACGGTGGGTGATTGAGGGTCGAGCGGTGAGCTTGATGCCGAGGATCAGGGAGGTCGGGCGAAGTTGAAGAAGATCTCAAAAGTGCATGAAGAGACGGAGCGAAACTCGAACGGACGGCTGACTGCGATGGCGTGTTGACCGTGTCCGCGAAAGGGAGGGCAGGACAAGCATTCACGTGGCTCGAGGGGATCGAGAGTGGAAGTGGCTTGCTGGCGCTAAGAGTCGCGAAGCGGTGTCACGAGTCGAGGAGCTGAAAAAGCTTTATCGGTTTTTGCTGAAAACCGTCAAAACTTTTACCGTTTTTACTATTTCAATAAAATAGTGTCAAATATCAGTTTAAATTTTTAGTGTCTTAGTGTGTACTTTTTAGAGTATTTTTGGAGTATACATATTCTGAAAATATTCTAAAGAGGGGTCATTTGTAATTTCCTAGAGTAATTAGGGTATTTCTAGTTGTAATTTTCAGTTTTATATTTTGGGTCCTGTTCATCATCTTGCGCTGGATTTGCTGCTAGCGCTGGAATTCTTCAAAAATCGGCCAAACTTCAAACTCAGGTCAGACAAGTCTCTCTTTCATTATTTCTGAGTTTGTTTGATGATCTAGACTACCTGTTTTGTGAATTGTTGTGTCTCTTTACTGCCTCCTGTGATCATTCATGTATACATCTGATTTGGAGAAGTTTGTGTGTATGAAATGTTGATGAACTGATGATTAGTTTCCTGCTAAGTGAATAACATTCAGCTGGTTCAATCTGTTTGGAACTCCTGGTGTTGTTTAGTTTGAATCATTTAGATTTGTTTCTGAATATGGATACATGTGTATGATCCATGTTTGATTCTGTTCAGTCTGAATTTTGTATCATGTTCTGTTAGCCTATTCGTCAATCAATTCAATTCTTCATGTATGTTTAAACCTGATCTTGTTCTTCATATTTCAGTACATAGTCTTTGTTACAAGTAGCTGGAGTCAATCGAAAGTTTCTGTACCGAATCTCTGAATTCAAATTTGAGTAAAGATCTAAGTGAATATCTGAAAATTTATTCAATGCTGAAAGGTTGAAATGATAAGTTGCAGTGTATATCACAGAATGAAGTAATGTGCCTGATATGATACAGAACTTGTAGTCCAAAATTGTTGCATCCATTCTGAAATTTTTGGAGGAATCTGTCTTGTAATATGTTTGATTTCGAAATCATGCTGAAGCAAACTGCTATTGTCTGATTTCAGTTTTGATATGTGTTGAAAGTATTCTAGTTCTGTTTTTCAACTGCTAAAGGTATCAAATTAGTACTGATTTGCAGATTACTCTTGTGTAGCAATCTGTCATCTGTTCAGACTACTGTATTTGAACTAAATTGGCAATCTGTTTTCAGGTTGTATAATTGGTTCAAATTTGTTTATTGTTTTTTCTGATCCTAAGTGAAAACCTGTTCTGTATTGGTTGTGCCGGATTAGGAATAGTATTGACGTTGATAGGAATTTTCAGAATCTCCTAATTGGCTTGATCAAGTGTGTAAACTTTCAGGATTCTTAATGCATGATATATTCTGAAGTTGATTTTGTTGAGCTGAATTGAAATTGAGAAGGAATCTTGCTTTCTGTAATTAGAGTTGTCAAATATATCTTGTTGAATTTGCGGTTACTGTTCACTGTCCGAAATTTTTTATAAGTGCTTGATTCTGAGTTGTAATTGAGTAAAATTGTTCTGATTCAAATCGTTTCACTCGATTGGGTCTCTAGTGAGAATGTGCTGATAGTTATGGTCTGAAAAGGTTGAATTAAAGTAGTTTTGTGTTTTGCCTTTTTGAGAAGATCAATCTTTGTACTGTGTTGAATTGAAATTTGAATCTGTATTTTTAGAGGTGCGTTGGGTGTTTTGATTAGGCCATCACTTCAAAAGAAAGTGTCGAGGCGCCTATTCACCCCCCTCTAGTCGCCATTCCGATCCCACATCAGCTTCCTGTCAATGTGACCCCTGACGTAAATAGGCTTTAGGTGGTGAGTCGTATCCTCGGGTTTCTCAAAAATAGCATTGCGTGGGCCGAGGTTCAACTGAGCGTCCTCGGCCTCGTCTTGTGGTAGGGCAAACTCGGCGGGCAGCATGATGACGTTGATTTCCATCGTCTGAGGTGCGGGTCCTTCGGAGACAGGCGTAGAATCGTCGTCGAGCATGTCATCATCATCGTCGCTCGGAACGGGAGCCGGGTTGGTCATCTCAATAGGCCTGATCTTCCATACCTATCTCGCAGCTGGCCGAGGGCGGATTTCCTCAAAGATAGTGTCTCGTTCATCTTCGGCATTTTTCTCGCGCATCTCTTGTGCCCGTAGGTGTTGTAGACGCCCTTTCTATGATTTGGACATGCCTAGAGGTGCCCAAGTTGGTTGTGGCTTGGTACTAGGCGCCAGCACCTTGTTTTTGCGATTTTGGCCAAAGGTCGGCCTCGCGTGTTTCACAATTGGTAGGCACTTCGCTGCGGACCCTGTCGGTCAGACCGGCCTCGTTCGGCCGATCGGACCAGACTTCGGCACATGCCTCGGCTGAATTAGGGGTCTCACCTCCGCCGGGCTTCGATGAAGGGACCTTCAGGATTGGGACTTCCTGAGACCCCACCTTGATGGTGTTGGCTTCAGACTCCTCCTCCTTCGCCTCTTCGCGTCCATATCCCCTGGCTCCGTCTTGTGTAAGTCGATTCAGAGGCACTACGGACAGCCTGTGGAAGACGTCTCCCTTCGTTGCGTCTGTTTGTCCCTGCCAGTTATAATACTCCAAAGGAAAACAGGGGCAATGTTATTCTGCGAAGGGTACTCGTGGGGCGAGGTGTACGGAGCCCACGGGGTCCCTACCCAATTGTATGGCAGAGGCATTGGTGGCTCCAGCGGCTTCGCCCACTACGAGTCGAACCCATTGCCCGGAGGGGGGCTCGGCCATGTTGAAGGTATTTCGAACCATATTAGCGAATTAAAGCTGTTTTGTGTTTTGCCTTTTTGAGGAGATCAATCTTTGTACTTTGTTGAATTGAAATTTGAATCTGTGTTTTTAGAGGTGCGTTGGGTGTTTTGATTATGCCATCACTTTGAAAGAAAGTGTCGAGGCGCCTATTCACCCCCCTCTAGTCACTATTCCGATCCCACAATTGGTATCAGAGCCGGTTTGATCACGAGTTGACCTTTACTGGTTGTGATCCTTGTTTTGGCGACATGGATAGGAACACAAAGATTTTGATGTTTGATGGTCGAGACTATGCATATTGGAAGATGCGCTGGAGGCTTATTGTGACATCCCTTCTCGTACAGACCGGGCTATCATGAGGAGAGCGGTCACTTTACAACCGAAGTCATTTCAAAGTGAAATTTATTCCTGTTGTCGGTAGTTGTGGCGACACATAGTAGCGAAATTATTACAAAAGATCCGTATGAGGCATACCTCGCGGACAAATATTCACCACATCAGAGTTCAACAGCAAAAACCCAAAAAAGTCATTCAACGACAATCATCTAGTTGGGAACTAGGCCTGGAAACCTAATCATCACGGTACTCCACTTCCTCGATGTCTTCTTCCTCCTATATGTATTCCTCCCCTTCAAGGCCTCCATATTCTGGTAATGGTGGGGGTGAGTACAAAAAGTACTCAACAAGTTCCAGAATGTAATATAGATGCATTCGGGATCAAGGAGGGCTTGCGGTTTTAAGTATGCAGGAAAATTTCTAAGTGTACCTTTGGGCTTGAGGTTCTCAACCTGAATCGAGATTTAAGCAAGAGGAAAAATTAATCGGTTCAAATCTTTTCCATGTGGACCCAACATTTAACTTCTCAAGAAACACCCTTTTTCCCTCATCCTAACCATGATTAACCGCACCTCATCTTTTAACACCATTAATTTCACATTCCCATGTCAACACAATTGACAAACTCTTTTCTCTTCATCATTCTGTCACATTGTCTTGCCGTAGAGCGAGACTACCCTTCCCAGTATCTCCTCTCGGCTCAACAATTGACCATCCATTTACCAAACCATTTATCATCATGACTCAGACTAATTCCACATCTTAACTCTATGAAGCCTTTCGACTTCCCGAACACACACAGGTTCATTGCCAACCACTAAGGCTAGCCGTACACCACGAAGGCATACTCTGGTAACGCTCCCATCCCTTCAACATTTTTGCTTTCCAAAATCAACCCCAAACACTACACAAGGGAAACTTATCAATGCACGCGCCCATGACTGTGGGCACGGCTGTTCGAACAGGTTTACTTCAGCTGAAGGTGTACTCTTTACCCTCACGACACATGTTATCACTGTTGCCCGTCGACAGAATGATAACCGTGATAAGATCCATCCAAAGCGGACTAAGGATACCACACTGCTGTCAGAACGGGTCTACGCCCAAGGATCATGGGTCCACGACCCCCTTTTTCCTTTAGGAATCCAATGTGCTCTCCACCATCTCTTTTTCTCATAACGCCACTTCTGGGCACACTCACTTTCCCCTGAGCACCCCATTGTGATTCCACGTCCTCCGCAGGAGCAGTCCATCCCAAGCCTACTAATTCAAAACCAGGGGCAGAGCTATAATACCCGTGAGGTTGCACGATAGTGGTGCAAGATGTCGCTCCCCAAGGTTGTCCTTAATGTTATGGAGAATCGCGCCACACAGGCCGCTTTTCCGCATAACGGACTTTCATTCACAAATCCCTCATTTTCCCATTTTTGTTTCCAACATTTTTGGTACCTTGTACCACTTTTCAAAATACTTTATCAAATCCCAATTTTTCTCCCGCACGCAATCATTCCATCATGTCATAAACATGGCATGAATATTTGCAAGTATGAAATATATTTGTAAAGAGTAAAGTTGATTTCATACAACCTACCACAATACTAGGATAAGTTGCATTCATCATCAAGGTTATCAAGGCATACAAGCACAATCATCAAGGAAGGCTAGGTGAAATAACTTTTGGGTTTTAATCGACTTAATCGCACGGGCGATGTCGCTATTTAAAGTGTACGTGTGTGTCCTAAAGGTGCATATAACAATTTATCTCAAAGCACATGGGATCAACATGTTCAAAGGAAAGGGAACTTGCCTTGATCGGGGAAATAGTCGGGGTCGTCGAAGTCGTTTCCCTCTGGAACTTCGGTTTCAACCCCTAATATGAATTTAGAGTTAATAATTAATTAGAGACTTTATTTATCTTTTTAAAAATTTCGAAAATATTATTTATGTAAAGTTTAGATTTTTACAAACTTATAGAAATTTGAATGGAAATTTTCTGAGTTGAAATGATTTTTCTACAAATTTTTAAAGTTGCAATCATATTCTGAAATTGGAAAAAGAGAAAAAATACTATTCATAGTGGGCCGGCCAGAAAATCGTTTCAAAAAAATAGAAAATGCACTTTGCATATGGGCCGGTCAGTGAGGGAAAATATTTCAGAAAAATAGGAAAAGTATTGTTCCTGCCGGGCCGATCAAAACGGCCCAAAAGAACTGCGCGCGCACGGCCAGGCAGGCACGTGGCCTAGAGGTGGGCTTGGCAGTGGGGCCCACAGGTTAGTGGCAGAGAGACAGAGGAGGGCACGGCGGCTGGAGGTTGAAGACGACCTCCAACGGCCGAGACTTCTCCGGGGCATAACTCCGCCATTTTAGCTCCGATTGCCACGAAATTTTAAAGGAAGGTAGAATACAACTAGATGAACACATCCAACGGTTGGATTTGGCATTAGAGCTACGAATTAGCCTATAGGCCGAGGAAAAGAGGGCTTGGGTTGGGATTTTTAATGGCGAAGGCGGGGCTCCGGCGAGGCATCGGGGGTTATTTTCACCATCCTCAGGGTATTGCGGAGCTACCGATGCTCTTGGATTGAGCTACGGTGGCCCGTACTGCCCTGGCGACGGTGACCCGATAGCACAAAACGACGGGCTCGTCGCCGGCGAGCTATGGCTAACCTATGTCCACGACAGGCTAGGGAACATGTACTACTACATAAGGGGATGCTCTAGCATGAAATAATTAAAGAATGGTGGAACCTTGGTCGGAGATCGGTGCACGGTGACAGATTTGGGGATTTCCAGCGAAGGCAAAATCCGGCGACGGCGGCTGCGAAAAGGGGTCAATTGAAGGTCACTAGTCACGCCTGGGTCAACGTTCCATGGAATGGAGCAAAGGACAAGGAGAGTTTGAGGACGAACCGTGGTGGCGGTGATCGGTCTCGGTGGATTTCGGGCGCAGTAGTGCTCGACTTGCTCCGGCGAGGGCTCGAGTGTGAAGAGGAGTGTTTGGGGAGTGAGTGTGTGCACTGAGGCGAGCCAGGGGGTCCTCTTGTGCGCGCAGTGGTGTGGGTGGAAACGTGCGGTGTGATGGCGATGGTCTGGGAGCATGCCCAGGCGTGGGCTAGGGTGGTTGGAGGCGACAGCACAGTGCACAAGGGTCGACGGGTGAGGTGGCGCTAGCTTTTGGCGACGGACCGTTGGTCCGTGCGGTGTCCGTTATACGACGGCATGGTGGCGGCGTGTCGGAGCGTATGGTGAGTATGACGCGGGGCATGAAGTCAGCGCGTGGCTGGCGTGGTGGCGTATGGGCGTGGACGTGCGCAGCGTACGGGCGCGGCGGGGCGAGTCGTGAGTGGCATGAGTGGCAGTACGGCATGGCGAGGCGAGCACGAGGTCGGCGCTCGGTGTGCGGATGCGGGCGTGCGCGGCGTACGGCGTCGGGCGTGGCATGGCGCGGCGTGACGCGACGCGGCGCGACGCGCGCGGCGTGACGTGGCACACAACCACGAGCTATAGCTCGGGCGCACGCCACGCGCAACCGGCGGCGGTTGGCAGGGCGTGACAAACCTACCCCCCTTAAAGAAATCTCGACCCGAGATTTGTCCATTCTTGAAAGAATTTGGGGTAAGCTGCCTGAAGGAACTCTTCTTTTTCCCACGTGGCTTCTGCCTCGGTATGATTGCTCCATTGCACTTTATAGAATTTTGATACCTTCCTCCTTGTCTGACTTTCCCTTTCTTCGAGTATTCGGAGCGGTATTTCCTCATAGGTCAGGTTGTCTTCTAGGATTACCCCCTCTAAGTTGACTTGCTCTTCGGGGATACGCAGACACTTCTTGAGTTGAGAAACATGGAACACATCATGTACTCTGGACAATGCTACAGGCAAGCTCAACTGATATGCTACTTCTCCTTTCCTTACAAGGATAGGGTAGGGGCCTATGTACCGAGGGGCTAGTTTTCTCGAAGCACCGAATCTGCGAACGCCTCTGATGGGAGATACTTTCAAGTATACATGGTCTCCCTCTTCGAACTCAAGATGTCAGTGGCAATGGTCTGCATAACTTTTCTGTCGAGTTTGTGCAGCTTGAAGGCGACTGCGGATCACTCGCACTTGATCTTCTGCAGACTCAATTATCACTGGTCCGAATACTTGACTGTTTCCTGAGGTGTCCCAACTGATCGTGTTCTACACTTTCTCCCATATAGCACCTCATTTGGCGACATTTGGATGCTGACCTGATAGCTGTTGTTGTAAGAGAATTCAGCATATGGTAAGCACAGATCCCACGTCCTTTTATATTCCAGCGCACAGGCTCTCAATATGTCCTCCAGAATCTGATTAACCCTCTCTGTCTGACCATTTGTCTGAGGATGGTAGGCGGTACTGAATTTTAGGTGGGTGCCTAGGGCTTCATGGACCTTCTCCCAAAATTTAGAGGTGAACTGAGTGCCTCTATCGGACACTATCTTTTTGGGCACTCCATGTTGGCACATGATACGACTCATATACAACTCGACCAACTGCTTGCCATCGTAGGTCGTTTTAACAGGTAAAAAGTGAGCTACCTTGGTCAACCTGTCTATGATTACCCAAATGGAATCATAACCTCTTGGGGTGCGGGGTAAACCGGTGATAAAATCCATGCCGATTTCTTCCCATTTCCATTCAGGCGTTTGAAGGGGTTGCAGTAATCCGGCAGGTTTCATATGTTCAGCCTTTACTCTCTGGCAGGTGTCACACCTGGCAATGTAGTCAGCGATGTCCTTCTTCATTCCAACCCACCAAAAAATTATGCTTCAAGTCTTGGTACATCTTAGTGTTACCTGGGTGGATGGAATAGGCGGACTCATGTGCTTCCCTCAGAATCAATGTTCTTAGGTCCTCATTGGCGGGTACACATATCCTCTTATTTAGCCATAAAGTTCTGTGCTCGTCCACTTTGAAAGGTGAGCCCTTCTCTAATTGCAGTTTCTCTTTTAATTTCTTGATTTCCTCATCTCCCTCTTGGATCTCTCGGATCTGAGATTCTAAGGTGGGTTGCACCTCTAGGTTAGCCAATGTTCCTGATGGCACTAAGGAGAGGTGTAATTTTCCAAAGTCTTGGCATAATTGTTCTTGAGTGATGGAAAGAGTTATGGAGTTGCAGCATGATCTTCGACTTAAAGCGTCTGCGACTACGTTGGCTTTACCAGGATGGTAGTGTATGCCTACATCGTAGTCCTTGATCAGTTCTAGCCATCTCCTCTGCCTGAGGTTCAAATCAGTCTGAGTGAAGATGTACTTTAGGCTTTTATGGTCTGTGTATACCTCACATCTGTTTCCTAATAAGTAATGTCTCCAAATTTTTAAGGCATGAACTACGGCAGCCAACTCCAAGTCATGAGTAGGGTAAATCTGCTCATGAGGCTTTAATTTCCTGGAGGCATAGGCCACTAATTTCCGGTCTTG
Source organism: Zizania palustris (assembly GCA_019279435.1). NCBI lineage: Eukaryota > Viridiplantae > Streptophyta > Magnoliopsida > Poales > Poaceae > Zizania > Zizania palustris. Next base: position 72,607,840 of record JAAALK010000082.1, read on the forward strand.
CATTAGGACACAACCCAATCCTCTTCGGGAGGCATCACAGAAAATCTCAAAGTCCTTTCTGACGTCCGGTAGAATTAACACTGGGGTGGAGGTAAGCCTAGTCTTCAACTCTTGAAAGCTTTCCTCACAGGCTGGAGTCCATTCAAACTTCTTTTCTTTCCTAAGAAATTCCGTCATGGGCTTGGCAATTTTGGAGAATCCCTCGATGAATCTGCGGTAATAACCGGCAAGGCCTAAGAAGCTTCGTATCTCCATGACAGTGGTCGGGGCTTGCCAAGTCATCACAGCTTCAATTTTCTCCGGGTCAACTTCTACTCCCTTGGCAGTGATTATATGACCCAAGAAAGCAACTCGATCTAGCCAAAAGTCGCATTTTGAGAATTTGGCATACAACCAGTGTTCTTTTAGTCTTTCCAAGACTGCCTTAAGGTGCTTACCATGTTCATCGGTATTCTTGGAATATATCAAGATATCATCTATGAATACTACCACGAACTTATCCAGAAAGTCCATGAACACCTTATTCATTAGAGTCATGAAAATGGCGGGGGCGTTAGTGAGTCCAAATGACATCACCGTATATTCATAGAGCCCATATCTGGTGGAAAAGGCAGTCTTCGGTATATCTTGAGGTCTTATTCTCAACTGGTGGTATCCTGACCTGAGATCAATCTTCAAAAATACTGTGGCTTCGGTCAATTGATCGAACAAGTCGTCGATACGGGGCAATCTATATTTATTCTTTATGGTCACCTCATTCAAAGCTAGGTAATCCATGCACATACGTGCGGATCCATCTTTCTTCTTGACTAGGAGCACTGGGGCTCCCCATGGGGATGTGCTAGGACGCACAAAACCCAAAGCTTGCAATTCCTCTATCTGCCTTTTTACTTCGGCCAGTTCATTGGGTGCCATCCTATAGGGTCTTTTGTCAATGGGGGCGGTTCTAGGGGCAAGCTCAATATAAAATTCTATTTCTCTGTCAGGTGGCATTCCTAGTAGCTCTTCAGGGAAGACTTCTGGGTAATCACATATTATTGGCACCAAGGCCAGAGACGTGGTGATTACATGGTGAAGGTTGGGTTCTGCTACTTCCGGCCTTTCCATGGTCTGAGTGACATCCGACCCGGCTGGGCTTGTCAAGGTTACTGATCGGTCGGCACAGTTTATGCGACCATGATGTTGTGCTAGCCAGGCTATTCCCAGAATTAGTCCTATTTCTTGAGCTGGTAGTACTATGGGGTTTACTAGAAATGTAGCCCCTTGAAATTCTAGTGCTAGCTGAGGGCGGATTTTGGTGGCCTGAATACTACCTCCTAGAGTCCATACTTTCATGGGCGTTTTCAGCCCACAAGTTTCCCATTCTTTTGAGTTCACAAGTTTTTCAGAAATAAAGGAATGTGATAGACCAGAGTCAAATAGAACAGTAGTCGGGGTCTGGTTGAGCAGGAACATACCCATGACCACTTCTGGTGCTGCCTGTGCTGATTCCGCTTGGACGTGATTAACGCGTCCTCGGTTGAAGTTTGTAGCATGGGAGGCTTGAGCACTGACGGTTGGCGCTGCCCTAGGTGGGCCAGGTTGAGGCATTCTGACCGTTCTCACGTTAGAGCGAGCAGGGGCGGCTTGACCTGCGTTTTGAGGGCAGTTGCGGGAGATGTGGCCAAACTGGTGACAGGTGTAGCACTAGATGTTGGGTGAGGGGTTAGGATTTCTGGTAGGGGATGCAAGGGAAGAGAGGGTACTTCCTTGCCGATTGGGAAGAAAATGGGATGGAGTATTTTGAGGTGGATGGGCTGCAGGCGGAGGGTAACTTGGATTGGTGGTGCGGTAGTGGGAGACTAGGGGTTAGAAGAGGAATTTTGAGGGGTGGAGGTGAAGCGAGGGTGATGGTTTCCTCGAGACGTGCCTCCTTGGTGCATACTTCTTTTCTTCTGATAATCTTCTGCTTCTTTCCGGGCATTCTCGATTAACACTGCCTTGTTGACGAGGGCTTGGAAATTTGGAAATTCCAGGCCTACGAGCTGAACCTTCAGCCCAGAGTCAACACCTTTCAGGAATCTTCGGACCTTCTTCTTGTCGGTGTCTACCTCTTCGGTAGCATACCGTGCCTGTTGGGGGAATGGTTTTCCCTTGAACAGGGGCTAAATGACGTCAGCCTCCAACAACCTTCGGCCTGGAGCCCAACACTGTCGAAGCCTGTATCTTCCCAAAGAAGCTGTTTCCAAGCCTCAAGGTTCACTTCGGAGCCTGATAGGGCGAAGCCCCCGAGCCCCGTCGAAGCCCTCTGGAGCGAGGTCCATCGGAGCCCTCCGGAGTGAAGCCCTCAAGATTCCTTGAAGATTGCCAGAAGCTGTCTTAGGCTAGCTTCGAAGCTAGTCTCCGAGCCTTGTCCGGAGTTAGCCTTCGAGCCTATTTGAAGTTAACCTTTGAGTTCCCTTCGGAGCTCCTCAGAGCCAGCCTCTGGACCCTGTCCGGCCAGTTCAAAGCCAAGTCTCTGAGACCTCAGTTCGGAGCCTAGTTTGGAGCCCAGTTCGGAGTATGCTTCGAAGCCCCGTTTGGAGTGTACTTCGAAGCCTCCCTCGCAGCCTCCGCTAGAAGAGCTCTGGTCCCTACTCCGAACCCAAGAAATATCTATGCCTCGCTACAGTGTAGAAGCCATACCGGGGGCCCCTCCGCCCCTGGTATGTCGTTTAGCTGGTCAAAGTGTGACGTTGTCTGACATGTCTGTAAAGCTGTAAAGCACTTTTGTACAGTAGCTAGCTCCTTTTTCCCCTTTTACCCCTATGAACCTAGGGCTTATAGAGGGCATTTTGGTCTTTTCCTTAAGGCCTGCGTGCCTATAAAAGCAGGGCCAAGCCCTTGTAACAGGGTACCTTCTCCAGGGCCATGAGACCCTGAAGCTTACTACTCCATACCGAGGCATACCATGCCAAATCCACCACAAACTGGACGTAGGGCTATTATCCCCTAGGGGAGGCCCGAACCAGTATAAATCTTTTCTCCCCTTGAGAGAACCCTTCGAGGTTCATCCTACACATCATATACACACATACTAAACCTGTGTTGTAGCTAACAAAATTGCTACAACAGTGCCAATTTGTTGAAGCGTGTGAGGTAGTCCATTATGGTGGAACCACCTTGGCGCAACCGGTCAAATTCCGCTCTCTTTAAATCCATTATACTTTCTGGTATATATGCAGTTCTGAAGACTTAGGCGAACTCGGTCCATTCTATAGTGGCAGGGTTTGCATGGGCTGCTCGGTAGTTATCCCACCAGATGACGGTTGGTCCACACAGCTGCTGGGTGGCAAAAAGTACCTTCTCAACGAGGTTGCAGTGGATTAGTTCCGGCTTATGCTCCACATCTCTCAGCCAATCCTCTGCCTCGGCTGGCTCGGCTACTTGAGTGAATTCTGGTGGACGCGAACGAAGGAACTCTGCCATCTTAGGGCGTCCGTGGGGCTGAATGTGGTGTTGGCCTAAGTTTTGTTGCATGGTGGCAAAGTTCTGGGCGAGGCCCTGAAGTATTTGGGTCTGCATTATCATGAGTTGGGCTAAGTCATTGGGAGGGTTTGGCAAATTTGGTGGAGGCTGATGATCTTGCTGTAACTCTTGTGGCGATGTTTGTTGTGGCTCTTGTTGGGAGACTTCATCTTCTAACAGTTGTCCCTGGGGAACGGGGCCATTTTTCTCATAACCATAACGCTACGGTGCACGGGCTTGATGACACCCTCTTACCATCTAAACAAAGCAGAAAGCAAGAAATGACTATAGAGATACTAGCAAACATAGTCACCACACATAGCATTTCATAACATAAATGTTCACAGACATTCCATCCATCATTCAAGTCATAATAGTACTAGCAGTACATTAATACATCCCAAAATGTCACCTCCATGTCGGAAACGTGCTACCCGGTGGCCAATCAAATCTAAGCTACCTCAAGTCGAGTGGGGTAGTACTACTACTCTCCATCCTCATAGAACTCGATCTCGTCGGGGTCCTCCTCCTCCGGGTCCTCCTGCTTGGGCTCGCCAAGCGGTACGTCCTCTAGGTCCATTGCTACGCCTACATCATCGACGTCCATCTCGTCGTCGTCACTGATGTATATAATCTCGATCGGTGCGGTACCCTGGACAGGGGAAGGATCGACGACTAGGGATGGGGGCAGTGGAGGCAATGGGACAGCTAAGGCTAGGGTGTCATCTGGCTGGACCACTAAAGATGGCAGCTGGGAGGGGTCGAGTGATGGATCGGGGAGTGGAAAATAGTCGTCTGGGATGGCCATGGGTGAGGCCACCAGGCTAGGGGTATAGTCGGGTGACTCTGGCGTGTAGTTGGGTATATCGTTGTCTGGGTCATCATCTCCATATGGGGATCCAGACGGGCTCCTAGAGGGTGAGCGTGGTGGAGTGGTGGGTAGTATGATGTAGCTGGCTAGGTACTCAATCTCAGCAGAGGTGGCTCGAGGCGTCAGTGATCCTAGCAAAATGTCGGTGCGTAAGATGGCAGAAAGGTGGGTGAGGTCCATCTGAGGACAAAAAACAGAGGGCAGTGGTGTAAATACTGGACTGGCAATATGGTGGGTGGGGGGAACTGGTGCAGTAGGTGCGGCGGGTGCAACTGGTGCAGTGGGTACGGCGGGTGCAACTGGCGCAGTGGGGGCGGCGGGTGCAACTGGTGCTAGTAGTGACCTGAGATATCCCATCTCCCGGTCTAGGCGAATGTAGGAATCTAACACGCTTTGGTACATGTGTGTGTGGGCCTGGGTCATTCTGGTAAGGAGAGTCACCGCAGGGTGCTTTGCCTAGCATGCACAAGGGTATGTCATGGTGTCTACACCGTCGGCTAAGGCGGGTAAGTAGTGGTAGGGGCTAAGGTGAAAGAAGTCTCGGTACCTCTGACGAAGGTGACCTAGAGTGGAGAGAGCTAAATCCTGCATGGCTAATATGTATGTGGGGCAGACTGTAGTGTAACGAAGGAACTCTAAGTCAGTTGTGGAGGGAAAAAGAAAGATGGTAACATGGTAGGGGTAGGGTGGGGTGGAGTAAGCGAATCCGACATACTCAGGGGGAGTAACCTAAGTAGGCTGCTACCTCAGTAAGTAACCTGACAAAACCGTCGAATCCCAGTCCCTGGGTAACATGAATGGGTCCTGTGGACATCTACAAAAATAAAAGAAAACATTCGGTAAGTAGTCAGGTAAAAATGTAAGAGGAGTAAGAATAATAATTTTGCATATAGGTATAAAACTTTGTATATACATAGATATAGTCATATGTATACGTATATTTGAGTTTATAACAAATTAGCTGTTGGTGGTCGGTTTCCATCCTAGGGCCAACTTTTGCTCTGATACCACCCTGTGACGTCCCTTCTCGTACAGACCGGGCTATCACGAGGAGAGCGGTCACTTTACAACCGAAGTCATTTCAAAGTGAAATTTATTCCTGTTGTTGGTAGTCGTGGAGACACATAGTAGCGAAATTATTACAAAAGAGACGCATGAGGCATACCTCACGGCCAAATATTCACCACATCAGAGTTCAACAGCGGAAACCCAAAACAGTCATTCAACGACAATCATCTAGTTGGGAACTAGGCCTGGAAACCTAATCTTCACGGTACTCCACTTCCTCGACGCCTTCTTCCTCCGGTATGTATTCCTCCCCTTCAAGGCCTCCATATTCTGGTAATGGTGGGGGTGAGTACAAAAAGTACTCAACAAGTTCCGGAATGTAATATAGATGCATTCAGGATCAAGGAGGGCTTACGGTTTTAAGTATGCAGGAAAAATTTCTAAGTGTACCTTTGGGCTTGAGGTTCTCAACCTCAATCGAGATTTAAGCAAGAGGAAAAATTAATCGTTTCAAATCTTTTCCAAGTGGACCCAACATTTAACTTCTCAAGAAACACCCTTTTTTCCTCATCCTAACCATGATTAACCGCACCTCATCTTTTAACACCATTAATTTCCCATTCCCATGTCAACACAATTGATGAACTCTTTTCTCTTCATCATACCGTCACATTGTCTTGCCCGCAGAGCGAGACTACCCTTCCCGGTATCTCCTCTCGGCTCAACAATTGACCAACCATTTACCAAACCATTTATAATCATGACTTAGACTAATTCCACATCTTAACTCTATGAAGCCTTTCGACTTCCCGAACACACACAGGTTCATTGCCTACCACTAAGGCTAGCCGTACACCACGAAGGCGTACTCTGGTAACGCTCCCATCCCTTCAACATTTTTGCTTTCCAAAATCAACCCCAAACACTACACAAGGGAAACTTATCAATGCACGCGCCCATGACCGTGGGCACGGCTGTTCGAACATGTTTACTTCAGCTGAAGGTGTACTCTTTACCCTCACGACACCTGTTATCACTGTTGCCCATCAACAGAATGATAACCGTGACAAGGTCCATCCGAAGCGGACTAAGGATACCGCACTGCTGTTAGAACGGGTCTACACCCAAGGATCATGGGTCCACGACCCCCTTTTTCCTTTAGGAATCCGAGGTGCTCTCCACCATCTCTTTTTCTCATAACTCCACTTCTGGGCACACTCACTTTCCCCCGAGCACCCCGTCGTGATTCCACGTCCTCCGTAGGAGCAGTCCATCCCAAGCCTACTAATTCAAAACCAGGGGCAGAGCCATAATACCCATGAGGTTGCACGATAGTGGTGCAAGATGTCGCTCCCCAAGGCTGTCCTTAATGTTATGGAGAATCGCGCCACACAAGCTGCTTTTCCGCATAACGGACATTCATTCACAAATCCCTCATTTTCCCATTTTTGTTTCCAACATTTTGGTATCTTGTACCACTTTTCAAAATACTTTATAAAATCCCAATTTTTCTCCCGCACGCAATCATTCCATCATGTCACAAACATGGCATGAATATTTGCAAGTATGAAATATATTTGTAAAGAGTAAAGTTGATTTCATACAACCTACCACAATACTAGGATAAGTTGCATTCATCATCAAGGTTATCAAGGCATACAAGCACAATCATCAAGGAAGGCTAGGTGAAATAACTTTTGGGTTTTAATCGACTTAATCGCACGGGCGATGTCGCTATTTAAAGTGTACGCGTGTGTCCTAAATGTGCATATAGCAATTTATCTCAAAGCACATGGGATCAACATGTTCAAAGGAAAGGGAACTTTCCTTGCTCGGGGAAATAGTGTGGGTCGTCGAAGTCATTTCCCTCCAGAACTTCGGTTTCAACCCCTAATATGAATTTAGAGTTAATAATTAATTAGAGACTTTATTTATCTTTTTAAAAATTTGGAAAATATTAGTTATGTAAAGTTTAGATTTTTACAAACTTATAGAAATTTGAATGGAAATTTTCTGAGTTGAAATGATTTTTATACAAATTTTTAAAGTTGCAATCATATTCTGAAATTGGAAAAAGAGAAAAATTACTATTCATAATGGGCCGGCCAAAAAATTGTTTCAAAAAAATAGAAAATGCACTGTGCATATGGGCTGGTCAGTGAGGGAAAATATTTCAGAAAAATAGAAAAAGTACTGTTCCTGCTGGCCGATCAAAACGGCCCAAAAGAACTGCGCGCGCGGCCAGGCAGGCGCATGGCCCAGCGGTGGGCTTGGCAGTGGGGCCCACATGGCGGTGGTTATGTGCTGCTGACCGTGGGGCCCACAGGTCAGTGGCAGAGAGACAGAGGAGGGCATGCCGGTTGGAGGTTGAAGATGACCTCCAATGGTCGAGACTTCTTTGGGGCATAACTTCGCCATTTTAGCTCCGATTGCCACGAAATTTTAAAGGATGGTAGAATACAACTAGATGAACACATCCAATGGTTGGATTTGGCATTAGAGCTATGGATTAGGCTGTAGTCCGAGGAAAATAGGGCTCGGGTTGGGATTTTTAATGGCGAAGGCGGAGCTCCGACGAGGCATCGGGGGTTATTTTCACCATCCTCAGGGTATTTCCCTGATGATGGTGACCCGATAGCACAAAACGGCGGGCTCATCGCCGGCGAGCTATGGCTAACCTATGTCCATGACAGGCTAGGGAACATGTTCTACTACACAAGGGGATGCTCTAGCATGAAATAATTGAAGAATTGTGGTACCTTGGTTAGAGATCGGTGCACTGTGACGGATTTGGGGATTTCCAGCGAAGGAGAAATCCAGCGTCGGCAGCTGCGAAAAGGGGTCAATTGAAGGTCACTAGTCACGCCTGGGTCGACGTTCAATGGAATGGAGCAAAGGATAAGGAGAGTTTGAGGACGAACCATGGTGGCGGTGATCGGTCTAGGTGGATTTCGGGCGCAGCAGTGCTCGGCTTGCTCCAGCGAGGGCTCGAGTGTGAAGAGGAGTGTTTAGGGAGTGAGTGTGTGCACTGAGGCGAGCCAGGGGGTCCTCCTGTGCGCGCGGCGGTGTGGGTGGTGACGTGCGGTGCGATGGCGATGGCACGGGAGCACGCCCAGGCGTAGGCTAGGGTGGTTGGAGGCGACAGCATAGTGCACGAGGGTCGACGGGCGAGGTGGCGCTAGCTTTTGGCGATGGACTGTTGGTCTGTGTGGTCTCCGTTGTACGGCGGCATGGTGGCGGCATGTCAGAGCGTACGGCGAGTATAGCGCGAGGCGTGAAGTCAGCGCGTGGCTGGCGTGGTGGCATATGGGCGTGGGTGTGCACGGCGTACAGGCGCGGCGGGACGAGTCGTGAGTGGCGTGAGCGGCGGTACAACGTGGCGAGGCGAGCGCGAGGTCGGCGCTCGGCGTGTGGATGTGGGCGTGCACGTCGTACGACGTGGCGTACGGCGTGGCGTGGCGTGACGCGACGCTGCGTGACGCGTGCGGCGCGACGCGACGCACAGCCACGAGCTAGAGCTCGGGCGCACGCCACGCGCAACCGGCGGCGGTCGGCAGGGTGTGACACTTATTTTCTTAGCCAAGAAAGTGTGATATGGGACATTGTTGCATCCCAGTACTCGATCCCTGAAACTCATACCTCAGAGACTGAGAAGGCTCAATATGAATGTAATAGCAAGGCTAGAAATATTCTTTTTATCAGTCCAAGTCGCAACGAGTTCGACAGGGTGCAGCACCTTCATACTGCTCGAGAGATTTGGTCGACCTTAAGTACTTTTCATGAGGGCACTACCCATATTAAGGCTAGGAGGCAGAGCACGTATAATCAAGATTCAAGAATACTAAATGTTCGTGCAAGGCCCTAGCGAATCGGTAGATGTCATGTTTGCGCATTTTGATGGAATTATTAGTAATTTGCGGGCCACTAGGACTTTAGCTTACTCCGATCATGACCGTGCGATCAAACTTCTCTATGCTCTGGATCATAGCATATGGGAAGTTAAGATCTCTAACATTGAGGAATCTGCTAGCTTTGATACTTTGACATGCAATGAACTTTTCAGTAAGCTTAATCCACCGAGATCGCCAAGGCATCTCGTTCTGGGATTGGGAGTACTTTACCACAGTCCATGGCACTAGTTTCCGGTTCCGGCAGTGGCACCTCATCTGGAGGTAAATCATCAGGTGTTACTGGAGCTTGTGTTTCCTCTAGAGCTTTTGACTTGTCCTCCCTTGTCTCTGTCACAAAAGAACAAGTGTATGTTCTGGATGATGAGGAGCTAGCTCTCATCATCAGAAAGTTTACTCGCTTTTATAATGATAGACGAGACCAAAGGAGAGGAGGGTCATAGGGGTGTTTTGAATGTGGAGATATGTCTCACATAAAAGCTAATTGCCCTAAACTGAAATTTAAAAATGAAAATGAGCACAAGCCCCAAAAATGGAACAAGAAACCCTATTTTAGGGGAAAGCGAGGAAAAATGGCTAAGAGAGTAGCCAGAGCTTTTGTGGCCGCCATTAGCGACATAGACATCACGTCAAGCGAGGAGCCAAGCTCGGATGAAGAGGAGCCTCCCAAGAAAGAGAAGAAGGAGAAGAAGACAGTGGACATCATCGACCTTTGCTTCGCGGTTGACAACAACTATAGCAGCGACGAGCTTGACACATCTGAGGTACATCTATCCCGTGATCAGCTTCTTCTTCAGAATGATGAATTGCATGATGTTGTTTATTCTCAGGATAGATTACTTAAACTTGCTGCTAAAGAAAGAAAATAACAAAAGCTTAAAATTGAATCGATGTCTATTGAACTTGCTTTATTGAAATCTAAATCTAAAAATGTTGATTGTGAGTCATGTCTCATTTTGATGGATGAACTTGCTCAGTTGCGTCTGATCCATGCTAAAAACATTGAAAAACTTGAAAATGATCAGAAACAACTAATGGTGGTGGAGTCTAGACCTGATGCCATCGATGAATGCTTAAATTGTACCCTATTGATTGAGAGTGTTAGTTTGAGAGACAAACACATCGATGTGCTTAAGGCTAGATTGGAGAGTGCTGAGTGTTCGAAGGATGTGCAACCGGCTTGTCCGACCTGCGTCACCCTGAAGGACCAACTCAGCTTTGCTAGAGAGCAAGGAGAGAAATTGAAATGTGAGAATGACTATCTTCTATCCGTAGTAGAAAAATGAACGGAAGGAAAGGGTAGGATGGACCTGCTTTTGGCTAAAACCAAAATGTGTGCTGATAGGGCAGGGTTAGCTCTCGGGCTGGGTTTTGAGAGAACCACTCCAAACACTTTGAGCGAAACTATGTTCACTCCTTCCACTACCCTTGAGAAAGAGAAAGCCTTGTTAGACACTGATCAAAAAGCCAAGAATCCTACCCAACCAACAAAGAAAACTCTTTGTGCTTTAGATGAACCTCCTAAGCCAAAACCCAAGAAAACTATGAGATTTGTGCCTGAGACCCATACCCACACACCCAAGAAAGTGTATCACTGTTCTTATTATCATCGGGTGGGTCATTTGATTAGGTTTTGCTTTCATCGTATCAGGAATGACCGACAGTCTTTTGCTATGAGTTTTCAGGACGTGCACTACCCATATTTAGGTATGCATGAGTCTACTTTTCGCTCTCATCCTGATTTTAAGGCTCCTTACAGTGATATGAGTGGCCATGCTCATCGTGGTGTATATCGTACCTTGTATGATGATAGACCACGTAGGCATTTTGGTCCTAATTATTTTAGGAGACCTCAGCAAGTTGCTAGGAGACCACATTTTTAGTATGGTTCTCATCACACACAATCTTCTGCTTTATCTACTTCTCGGGTTGTTCAGCGCTGGATACCTAAGCATCTTATCTCGAAACCCAGCGCTGAGTACTCGAGATTTTACTTCTCTACTTAGGAGAGTGTTTTTGCCCCTCGTGGTGTACACCATGCTTCATATGGTGATAGATCACGTGTAAGAGGCTTTGAGGCTCGCCAGGTTGGGAGACCTCGTCAATTTCCAGGTTTGCGCTTTATTGCTTGATCATGCACTTTTTATCATGGTTTATCTTCTGTGCATGGTCAGTTTTTATTTTTCCTGGATTTCGTGTTTTGCGCTATTGGATTCCAAAGAAATTTTTATCTCACCCTCTCACTGAGCATCCGAGAGATACGAGCATGTTTTGAGGGGGAGCTATGCAGCATTGCATGAGCTTCTGGCATATGATTAATTGCTTTTACTAGTACATGCTTTGTTATGCCTTTGAACTATTATCTTTGATACTGTTAGACTACTTGGCATGTATTCATCTGAGATTTGACATGAGCATGGCTTTTATTTGTGCAAATTTGAAAATGGTCACTGCTTAGTCTAAAATCTAGCATGGATTGGCTGAGTGCTTTTGCTGTCTTTCACATACTTGATAGCTAGGTCCTTTTTACTTGGATGCTGATACGCAACATGAGTTCATCAAAAATGTCTGAAAATGAAAATAAAATTGAATGAAAAAAATGAAAAATGAATGAAAATGAAAATGGAAATGAATGATATTCATGCTTTTGTGTGCTGAATTTTGAAAAGATCCAGGTGGGTTTGCTTTGTCGCACTACTTTGTTCTAGACGGCTTACCATATCACTTTGGTATGAACCAGGACATTGAGTGTATACCGAGACCATTGCTTTAATATTCTGATGGCTTCAACCTAGGCTTAGCATGGTCGGTTAGCATAAGGTTGACATGCAAATAACCCCTAGCACAAAAATGAAAAATTGAAAATTCATTGCATATTATGTTTGCTGAAGCACCTTGGAGTGGGATACGCTTATCTAGTGTGTGCTTGCTTAGCTTTTGCAGCTCATGCCTTGACATGTCTAGTATACTAGTCTGAGCGGTGATGCTTTTATTTGCTAAACCTGAAAATGCTTGCTCATGCCTTTTTGATTAGATGATATTCATATGAGGATGTCTTTCAGTACTTTTAGATGATATTCAAGGTGAATCCTTGTTGGTACTGTAATTGCAGTTGCTCATGTCTCAGAAGCTCACATCTCTGCTTTACCCTCTTTGCATCTTTTTATCTCCTTGATGCCTGCATTGTCAATGGGGGAGAAATGATCTACATGATGCTTTGGCTTTTGGATTGCTTGGTTAAGGGGGAGTTGGCTTTCATGTTGAAATGCTTTTGATGCGATGCGATGCGCTTTTGATGCTTTTGTGTTTACTTTGCCTTGCATAAGGTTTTTGCCCTCGCAGGGAGATCTTCTACCAAGTGACATGTTTTGCTCTTTTGTGAGTTTTTATGGTCACTTGTGCGCGTAATTTTCTACCTCATCATGTCCTTGCTTTGGGGTTGTCAATGCACTCATCAAGGGAGAGATTAAGAAACCAAGGGTGATTTCGGTCTGGATGATGAGTGATTGACAATGATGAGCGTCTGAGTGAGAGAGTGGTTGAGAGTATGTGGAGTGCATCGAGGGTTTCGATGTGGAGTGAAGGTGTGAAGTGAAGGTGTGGCTGTCGAGGGTTTCGGCAGTGCGTTTCGTTCGTGTTTTGGCTTGTCTTGTTTGTGTAGGGTGGAGATGATGACCGACTATCGACGACGGGTGATCGAGGGTTGAGCGGGGAGCTTGATGCCAAGGATCAGGGAAGTCGGGCGAAGTTGGAGAAGATCTCAAGAGTGCATGAAGAGACAGAGCGAAACTCGAACGAACGGCTGACTGTGACGGCGTGTCGACCGTGTTCACGAAAGGGAGGCCAGGACAAGCATTCGCGCGGCTCGAGGGGATCAAGAGCGGAAGTGGCTTGCTAGCGCTCAGAGTCGCAAAGCGGTGTCACGAGTCGAGGAGCTGAAAAGGCTTTGTCGGTTTTTGCTGAAAACCGTAGAAACTTTTACCGTTTTTATTATTTCAATAAAAATAGTGTCAAAATGTTAGTTTAAATTTGTAGTGTCTTAGTGTGTACTTTTTAGAGTATTTTTGGAGTATACATATTCTGAAAATATTCTAAAGAGGGGTCATTTGTAATTTTCTAGAGTAATTAGGGTATTTCTAGTTGTAATTTTCAGTTTTATATTTTGGGTCTTTCTAGGGGGTTGCTTGTAAAATGGTATTCTAGAAGCTTGGAGTTGTTGGGGATAAATATCCCTGCTGGCCGAACAGAACAGGTATCCAGAATATTCAAGGAACAGCAAATCAAATTGAAATTTTCTTCCTTGTTTGATCTACCGAGAAGATTTTTCCTGCTGTTTTTCAATCACCGTGAACAGTTTTAGCGTTGCTGGTTTTGCTACAGCATTACTTTGATTTTGCTGATAGAAGTTGATCCTTACTTCTGTGAATTGCTTTGCCGAGAGATAAGCCAGAACATTCTAAACAGAATCCAATTCAAGTTTTGCCTGCAAATTCATTCTTCCGAGAACTTTTCTTCCGAGCGGCTGTGATCGTGAACAGGCGTCCGGTCCTGTTCATCATCTTGCACTGGATTTGCTGCTAGCGCTGGAATTCTTCAAAAATCGGCCAAACTTCAAACTCAGGTCAGACAAGTCTCTCTTTCATTATTTCTGAGTTTGTTTGATGATCTAGACTACCTGTTTTGTGAATTGTTGTGTCTCTTTACTGCCTCCTGTGATCATTCATGTATACATCTGATTTGGAGAAGTTTGTGTGTATGAAATGTTGATGAACTGATGATTAGTTTCCTGCTAAGTGAATAACATTCAGCTGGTTCAATCTGTTTGGAACTCCGGGTGTTGTTTAGTTTGAATCATTTAGATTTCTTTCTGAATATGGATACATGTGTATGATCCATGTTTGATTCTGTTCAGTCTGAATTTTGTATCAAGTTCTGTTAGCCTATTCGTCAATCAATTCAATTCTTCATGTATGTTTAAACCTGATCTTGTTCTTCATATTTCAGTACATAGTCTTTGTTACAAGTAGCTGGAGTCAATCGAAAGTTTCTGTAGTGAATCTCTGAATTCAAATTTGAGTAAAGATCTAAGTGAATATCTGAAAATTTATTCAATGCTGAAAGGTTGAAATGATAAGTTGCAGTGTATATCACAGAATGAAGTAATGTGCCTGATATGATACAGAACTTGTAGTCCAAAATTGTTGCATCCATTCTGAAATTTTTGGAGGAATCTGTCTTGTAATATGTTTGATTTCGAAATCATGCTGAAGCAAACTGCTATTGTCTGATTTCAGTTTTGATATGTGTTGAAAGTATTCTAGTTCTGTTTTTCAACTGCTGAAGGTATCAAATTAGTACTGATTTGCAGATTACTCTTGTGTAGCAATCTGTCATCTGTTCAGACTACTGTATTTGAACTAAATTGGCAATCTGTTTTCAGTTTGTATAATTGGTTCAAATTTGTTTATTGTTTTTTCTGATCCTAAGAGAAAACCTGTTCTGTATTGGTTGTGCCGGATTAGGAATAGTATTGACGTTGATAGGAATTTTCAGAATCTCCTAATTGGCTTGATCAAGTGTGTAAACTTTTAGGATTCTTAATGCATGATATATTCTGAAGTTGATTTTGTTGAGCTGAATTGAAATTGAGAAGGAATCTTGCTTTCTATAATTAGAGTTGTCAAATATATCTTGTTGAATTTGCGGTTACTGTTCACCGTCCAAAAATTTTTATAAGTGCTTGATTCTGAGTTGTAATTGAGTAAAATTGTTCTGATTCAAATCGTTTCACTCGATTGGGACACTAGTGAGAATGTGCTGATAGTTATGGTCTGAAAAGGTTGAATTAAAGTTGTTTTGTGTTTTGCCTTTTTGAGAAGATCAATCTTTGTACTGTGTTGAATTGAAATTTGAATCTGTGTTTTTAGAGGTGCGTTGGGTGTTTTGATTAGGCCATCACTTCGAAAGAAAGTGTCGAGGCGCCTATTCACCCCCCTCTAGTCGCCATTCCGATCCCACATCGGCTTCCTGTCAATGTGACCCCTGACGTAAATAGGCTTTAGGTGGTGAGTCGTATCCTCGGGTTTCTCAAAAATAGCATTGCGTGGGCCAAGGTTCAACTGAGTGACCTCGGCCTCGTCTTGTGGTAGGGAAAACTTGGCGGGCAGCATGACGATGTTGATGTCCATCCCCTGAGGTGCGGGTCCTTCGGAGACAGGCATATAATCATCATCGAGCATGTCGTCATCATCGTCGCTCGGAACGGGAGCCGGGTTGGTCATCTCAATAGGCTTGATCTTCCATACCTATCTCGCAGCTGGCCGAGGGCGGATTTCCTCAAAGATGGTGTCTCGTTCATCTTCGGCCTTTTTCTCGCGCATCTCCTGTGCCCATAGGTGTTGTAGACGCCCTTTCTATGATTTGGACATGCCTAGAGGTGCCCAAGTTGGTTGTGGCTTGGTACTAGGCGCCACCACCTTGTTTTTGCGATTTTGGCCGAAGGGGTACCACCTAGGTCGGCCTCGCGTGTTTCACAATTGGTGGGCACTTCGCTGCGGACCCTGTCGGTCAGACCGGCCTCGTTCGGCCGATCAGACTAGGCTTCGGCATAGGCCTCGGCTGAATTAGGGGACTCACCTCTTCCGGGCTTCGATGAAGGGGCCTTCGGGATTGGGACTTCCTGAGAACCCACCTTGATGGTGATGGCTTCAGACTCCTCCTCCTTCGCCTCTTCGCGTCCATATCCCCTGGCTCCGTCTTGTGTAAGTTGATTCGGAGGCACTACAGACAGCCTGTGGAAGACGTCTCCCTTCGTTGCGTACCTTTGTCCCTGCCAGTTATAATACTCCGAAGGAAAATAGGGGGCAATGTTATTCTGCGAAGGGTACTCATGGGGCGAGGTGTACGGAGCCCACGGGGTCCCTGCCCAATTGTACGGCAGAGGCATTGGTGGCTCCAGCGGCTTCGCCCACTACGAGCCGAACGCATTGCCCGGAGAGGGGCTCGGCCATGTTGAAGGTATTTCGAACCATATTAGCGAATGGTCCTACCAGGCCAGAGGTATGTTCAGCCATTGTGGGCCGAAGCCTCCTACCGGAGGGTTCACCCAAAGTGGAGTTGAGTCCGGCCATCGGGGTCCGAGCTCATCGTGTGACGGGTTTGGCCATTAGGGGCCGAACTCGTTTTGCATAGGGTCCGGCCATTGGGGTCCAAAGCCACAGTGCGGAGGGTTCGACCACTGGGGTCTGAAGCCACTGTGAGGAGGGTTCGGCCACTGAGGTCCGAAGCCACCGTGCGGAGGGTTCGACCAATGTAGTCCGTAGCCACCTCCTGGCTGCCTTGGGCCCTTCGGCTGTCTTAGTTTTTTTGCACGGTGGCCTATTTCCTTAGCTTTTTCTTGATGTTTGTTCAATAGCATCTGATATGTCACCTTCAGTTTCTTACGAGCCCTAGCCAAAGGATATGTGCTGACATTTCTTTTCCATACTCCTACTTTAGGATTCTTTGGTACAAGTGTGCGTGTGCGTGATTCTCCAATAATGACCGCTTTCCCCTTAGTTGACTCGGCCTACTCTGGCCAAATCAGTACTCTCTTCTCATCGAGGTCGACGGTATTCATGGGAAAGGGGTCTTTGTCCAACTTCATCTTTGGACTAGGATCTATTTTCAATCGTCCTTCTTCTATGGCCGATTTAACCTGTCTACAAAAAACATTGCAGTTGTTAGTATAATGGGAATGTGAATCATGCCACTTACAGTAGGGGCGTTTCTTTAGCTCGTTGGCGGATGGAATGACTTGGCCTTTCAGCAACCTGAGAAGCTGGCTCTTCAAGAGAAAATCAAATATTTTATCACACTTAGTTATATCAAACGAGTATTTGACTTCGTTAGGCCGACTCTTCGTGGGAGATAGCTGTTGTTGTAGCAATTGTGTTAGCTACAACACAGGTTTTGTATGTGTGTATATGGTGTCTAAAATGAACCTCGAAGGGTTCTCTCAGAGGGAGAAAAGATTTATACTGGTTCGGACCTCCCCTAAGGGATAATAGCCCTACGTCTAGTTTGTGGTGGATTTGACATAGTATGCCTCGGTGTGATGAAGTGAACTCCAAGGTTTCATGGACCTGGAGAAGCTATCATGTTACAAGGGCTTGGCCCTGCTTTTATAGGCACGCAGGCCAAAGGAAAAGACCAAACTTCCCTCTATAAGTCCTAGGCTCATAGGGGCAAAAAGGGGAAAAGGAGCTAGCTACTGTACAAAAGTGCTTTACAGCTTTACAGACGTGTTAGATAAACGTCACTTCTTGACCAGCTAAACGACATACTAGGGGTAGAGGGGCCCCTGGTATGACTTCTACACTGTAGCGAGGTGTAAATATCTGCTGGGTTCGGACTAAGGGCCGGAGCTCTTCAGGCGGAGGCTACAAAGGAGGCTTCGAAATACACTCCGAAGTATGCTTCGAAGCATACTCCGAACTGGGCTCCGAACTGGGTTCTCAGAGACTTAGCTTTGAATTTCACTGGAAATGGTCCGGAGACTGGCTCTGAGGAGCTCCGAAGGGAGCTCGAAGGTTAACTCTGAAAGGAGCTTCGAAGGTTAACTCCGAGCAAGGCTCGAAGTCTAACTTCGAAGCTAGCCTGAGACTTAGCTTCTAGTAGACTTCAACAAGATCTTGAGGGCTTCGCTCCGGAGAGCTCCGAAGGGGTTCAGAGGCCTCGCTCTACAGGGCTTCGAAGTGAACCTTGGGACTTGGAAACAACTTCTTCAGAAGGAACAGGCTTCAACAGTGTTGGGCTCCGGGCCAAAGGCTGTCGGAGGCTGACGTCATTTGGCCCCTGTTCAAGGGAAACTCATTCCCCCAACAGCTGTAGTTCAGAACAAGTGATGAGTTTACTTTTAGTGTTCCAAACCCATTCGGCCCCATACATGTCAGCTGAATCTTCTTCCTCCTCCGATTCTTCCTCATTGGAGTGTTCCATAATGTGAACCTCAGCCCTAGGTTTGTTAAATGTTTTGACAAGCTTGTTATATTTGGTTCGACCTTCCTGGACTAGAGCCTATTGTAAGACTTGGCTAACTTCTAAAAAGTTTTGGTTGTCTAGCCTTTCTTTAATCTCAGAACACAACCCATTGAAAGCTAGATCCGCCAAATCCCTCTCTGAAATATTGAGACTAAAACATCAGTTTCTGGTATCTCTAAAGTGCTTGATGTACTCGGAGACACTCTCGCTAGATTTTGTTTAACCGATGTCAACTGTGAAAGCCTAAGTTCTGTCTCACCCGTATAAAAATAGTCATGGAACTTTTGTTCCAATTCAGCCCACATTTGGACAGAGTTCGGCGGGAGCGCCGAAAACCAAGTGAAAGCGTTGCCGGATAGGGAAAGAGAAAATAGTCTAAGCTTTAAAGCATCCGACTCACTAGCTTCTCCACACTGTGCCAAGAACTAGCTGACATTCTATAGTGTGGTTTTGCTACCCTCACCGTTGAACTTGGTGAATTCAGGAACTCTATATCCGCGAGGGTATGGTATAGTGTCGAAATGGAAGGGGTACGACTTCCGTTAAACCCTGGACCGACCCTTAGGTACGAAGCCAGTGCACTCCCTAAACAGTGCGTGGATCCGCTCCTCAATGTCATCTTGGCCTCCAGCCTACGCGCATCTCTCATGCAGGGGCGCGACACGTGGTGGTATGTTGGCGTGTCGGTCGTGGGGGTCCTCCTCATGCGCTAGCTCAAGATGTATGACGTGTTCGGGCCTATGCGTTTGAGCGGGAGCAAGCAGCGCAGGTAATGCGGAAAAAACTGGTGCGGGCATAGGTGGAGGTGGCGCATAGTAGGCAGTGCTAGTTTGGCCGTAAGCATGGTGACTGGTCTCGACCATAGATGTTGAGGCTGGAGATGCAATGGCTTTGCCGGTACTACCGTCAGTTCTGCTATAAATGCGATTTATCATAGGTATGCTAGCAATCGGAGCTAGAGGTACGACTTCGGTAAAGCCGAACCTTCTAAGTGTCGCCTCTACCTTAGAGCTAACTGCCGAGTCTAAACGGTTGGCTAGCGAAGCACTAACAGCTTGATCTACTGATGCGGCTATTTTTTTTCAATTTCTAAAGAAGACAAAGGAGGCAATAGTGGTGTTACCTGGGTCCGAGCGAGGTCGGGGACGTTGACATCACGCTTGATGAAGCCCGCGCGTGTATTGACGTAGCTCCCAAGCATGAGGTCTTGTAGTGCTTTCATTCTTGCCTCGATCTCTGCCCGGTCCTCTTTGGGGATATTTTCAAGGGTAGGTGTCATGATGTTGCGGTTGTCGATATCTGCGCCCCTCATGGGATCCATCGGCGATGTAGATGTAGTAGCCATCGTAGACGTACCCGCGACCGATGCAAATGTAATCATCATGTTGGCGTAGCTGTCCCCAGCGGAGTCACCAAAAAGTGTGTTGACACGAAAACGTGCCCCTGCACTTGGGTCAGTTCGACGATCCAAAAGTGTGCGGACACTTAGGGACAAGCCTAAGCGTAACACAACACTAACGTCGTGTTCCGACTACCCTTAACAGTGGAAAGGGCGGTAGAGTCGCTAGGTAATCAGATCACACAAAAATAATCCAATTAACTGAAAAGAAATATATTAAATAAAATAAACTAGCTAGTTGAACGAAGCCTAAATGATTTGAAGCGTATCGTGCGAAGGGTTCACTGAAGGGGGCCTTCGATGTCTGTTGTGAAGGGTTTCACCAAAGGTATTCTTCAGCATTCAGATCGATCTGGCCGAAGGCGGGCTCCGAACAGATTTCAATGCAAAATCACCTCCGAACAGCAGGGTTCGGTGCGAAGTTGTTGACACAAAACGCGCCCCCACACTTGGGTAAGTTCGACGATCCAAAAGCACGTGGATACTTAGGGACGAAAAATCCTTAATGGTTGTAAGGGTAACGGAGTCGCCAGGTAATCAAACAAATATTAAGAAATAAAGTTCGATTAGCCGATGTATGAGGAAATAACTAAAAATAATAAAACCTGAACAAACCGGCTAGAATAGGGCCGATTCTGATTTGTAATAAAATGGCGGTCGAACCGAAGGTATACTCCCTGGTCGAACCGATGATGCGAAGTATCGCCGAAGGGGGGCCTCGGCGTTCTGGTGCGAAGGGGTCACCGAAGGTGGCTTCAGCGTTCTAGTGCGAAACAGTCTCCGGGTGGTCAAACCGATGGAGGATACCCGATCAGACCGACAACGGGGGTTTGGTTAGACCGGGGCTTTGGCACTGCGGAGTTACGGTGCGGAGCAGTTTACTGTGGAGGGTTCTCGCTGAAGAGGGCTTCGGCATGATGGCGAAGGGTGCTCCGGCGTGGAGTGGTTCATTGCGAAGATGTTCTCACCGAAGGGGCTTCGGTGTGATGGAGAAGAGTGATTCGGCAGCCTTGTAGATGTGTATCAATCACCCCCCCCCCAAACTCCTCGACGATGACTTTGAAGGTGGTATCCCTGCAAAACAGTAAAATATCAAGTGCAATCTAGCCTAGAGGCCAAACTCCCAAGAGGAGCAGTAGAAAACCGATAAAACGATAAAAATCTGTTTCGTGGATTAAACAGGAGATTCACAAGCGAATCAGCAAGGGTCTCTTGAATCGGCCTCACCCCTATATTTATAGGGGCTGGTCTCACCTAATTTGAGTAGGATTCGGCTAGGTGGTTAAGATTGGGATAAGAGATCTCACCTAATCTGAGTAGGAGATCTCCTGTTTAATCCACGAAACGGATTTTTATCGTTTTATCGGTTTTCTTCTACTACTCTTGGGACTTTGGCCTCTAGGCCAGATTGCACTTGATCTTTTACTGTTTTGCATGTAAACCACCTTCAAAGTCATCTCCGAGGAGTTTTGGGGGGTTATTGATACTCATCTACAAGGCTGCCGGAGTACTCTTCGCCATCACACCGAAGCCCCTTCGGTGAGAACCTCTTCGTAGTGAACCACTCCGCACCGGAGCACCCTTCGCCATCACACCGAAGCCCTCTTCGGCGAGAACCCTCTGCAGTAAACTGCTCCGCACCGAACTCAACAGTGCCGAAGCCCCGGTCTGACCGAACCCCCGCTGTCGGTCTGATTGGGTATCCTCCGTCGGTTTGACCACCAGGAGACCGCTTCACAATAGAACACCGAAGCCACCTTCGGTGACCCCTTCGCACCAGAATGCCGAGGCCCCACTTCGGCATACTTCGCAACAGAGCACCGAGGCCACCCTTCAGCGATACTTCGCATCATCGGTCCGACCAGGGAGTGTACCTTCGGTTCAACCACCATTTTATTACAGATCAGAATCGACCCTGTTCTGGCCGGTTTGTTCAGGTTTTATTATTTTTAGTTATTTCCTCATACATCAGCTAATCGAACTTTATTTCTTAATATCTGTTTGATTACCTGGCGACTCCGTTACCCTTACAACCGTTAAGGATTTGTCGGAACACGACATCGCCGCTGCGTCATGCTTAGGCTCGTCCCTAAGTATCCGCACACTTTTGGATCATCGAACTGACCCAAGTGTGGGGGTGCGTTTTTGTGTCAACACACTTTTTGGCGACTCCGCTGGGGATGACATCGACATGACGAGCACGTCTACATTAGCTGCGGGTACATCGACCATGACTATTATGACTACGACAATAGTACCCCTATCGCTGATGGACCTAGGCGCATGAACATGGAGATCGACAACCACAACATCATCCTCCCCACTCTCGCGGACATCCCCAAAGAGGATCAGGTCGAGATCGAAGCCAAGACGAAGGAATTCCATGCCCTCATGCTCGAGCGCTACACGAAAACTTGCACAGGCTTCGTCAAGCGTGACATCGACATCCCGGACCCCTTTGGAAACAAGGTACCACCACCATCCCTCCCGTCTTTATCCCCCTTAGAGATTAGACAGGAGATAGCCGCTACAGTGGATCAGGCCGTTAGTGCTACATTTTCAAATCGACTAGGACCTGAAATGGAAGCGATGTTTAGGAAATTCGGCTTTTTCGAGGCCGTTTTCTCACACCCCGATTGCTAGCCTACCCCCCGTGCACCACGTACATAGTAGAACCGACTGGAGCACCAGAAAATCCATTACATATACACCTCCAATTTCCAGGGCCGAGGCTGCGCACACCACTGTCGGTCAGGTCGGCCCTTGGGCCGGCCAAACCAGCACGTACCAGGCTCCGCTACTGACAATAGTCGGTCTGACCAGCTACCAAGCCGGTCAGACCGACCCATATACCCACGGTCAGACCAGCTACCAGGCCGGTCAGGTCGCCCCACTTTATTACACACTGCCTGCGCCCACACTGCCCTTTCACGTCCTACCCGCACCTCCTGCTCCCACATACCCGCGTAGGCCTGAGCCTCACATTTATAATGAGTCGGCACGAGAGGAGGAGTTGCACGACCAACACCTCAACATACCGCCACGTGTCGCGCCCCCGCATGAGAGACGCGCGCAAGCCAGAAGCATAGAGGAAATTGACGAGCGAATTCGCACGCTTCTATTCCATCTCCCATGTTCCTAAGCAACAAAATATCACCCGTATTCAGTAGCATTCCGTCCAAACAAATATTAACATAGTTGCTAAGGAACGAATTAACCTCATGGTTCAAGCGACGGGCACGGGCGCGTGTGATTGGTCCTTGTAATTGAATTGTAGGTGGAGGCTCCATGTGTGTATCCTGTGAAGTGATGTCCTCATCATCCTCCCCTTCTTGAATTGGAGTCGTCCTCGACTCAAGGTCATCGTCATCTCCCAAATAGGGCTTTAAATCTGAAATGTTAAATGTGGGACTAACCCCAAAAGCTGCAGGCAACTCAAGTTTATATGCATTATCATTTATCTTCTCAAGCACACGGAAAGGACCATCAGCACGGGGCATCAACTTAGACTTCCTCAAATCAGGAAAACGATCCTTGCGCAAGTGCAACCAAACAAGATCACCCGGTTCAAATGTTATCTCTTTTCTACCCTTACTACCATAAGCACGATATTTCTCATTCATTTTCTCTATGTTTGCTTTAGTAGTTTCATGCATCTTAAGCAATAATTCAGCACGTGTAGTAGCATCAAAATTCAAGTTTTCAGATGGTGGTAATGGTAGCAAATCAATAGGAGCACGCGGATTAAAACCATAGACCACTTGAAACGGACTTACCTTAGTAGTGGAGTGTACTGACCTATTATATGCAAACTCAATATGAGGTAGACACTCTTCCCAAAGCTTCAAGTTGGTCTTCAAAACAGCCCTCAACATGGTGGACAATGTGCGGTTGACGACCTCCGTTTGTCCATCCGTTTGGGGGTGACAAGTAGTAGAAAACAGCAGCTTCGTCCCCAACTTATGCCACAACGTCCTCCAAAAATGACTTAAGAATTTGGCATCACGATCTGAAACGATGGTATTGGTAACTCCATGCAAGCGTACGACCTCTCTGAAAAACAAATCAGCAACATTTGTAGCATCGTCGCTCTTGTGACAAGGTATAAAATGCGCCATTTTAGAGAAACGATCTACCACCACAAAAATACTATCTCTCCCCCTCCTAGTTCTAGGTAACCCTAACACAAAATCCATAGAAATATCCTCCCAAGGTACACTAGGGACGGGCAGAGGCATATAAAGACCATGTGGGTTTAGACGGGACTTAGCTTTATTGCAAGTAGTGCATCGTGCCACATAGCGCTCAACATCTCGTCTCATCCTAGGCCAATAGAAATGTGTGGACAGCACATCTTCAGTTTTCTTGGATCCAAAATGACCCATCAAACCACCACCGTGTGCTTCCTGCAATAACAACAAGCGAAGAGAGCTAGCCGGAACACATAACTTGTTAGCACGAAAAAGATATCCATGATTCAGCACATATTTGTTCCAAGCACGGTCATTTGTACAATTTGCAAAAGCATCTTTGAAGTCCAAATCAGTAGCATACATGCCCTTCAATGTTTCTAAACCAAAGATCTTATAATCAAGTTGAGAAAGCAATGTATATCGTCTAGATAAAGCATCAGCAATCACATTATCTTTCCCTTTCTTATGCTTAATGATATATGGAAAAGTCTCAATAAATTCTACCCATTTAGCATGTCGTTTATTCAGATTTGCTTGACTACGTATATGCTTCAATGCTTCATGATCGGAATGAATAATAAACTCCTTAGGCAAAAGGTAATGTTGCCAAGTTTCAAGCACACGCACTAAGGCATATAATTCCTTATCATAGGCCACGGGTTTACCTCCTTGCAGCAGCACACCTCCTAATCCAAAACCACTAGCATCACATTCTAACTCAAAAGGCTTACCGAAGTCGGGTAACTGAAGTAGAGGTGCGTGTGTAAGGCGATCTTTGAGTGTGGCAAAAGCTTGTTCATGTGCTGGCTCCCACGCAAAAGTAATTCCCTTCTTTGTCAACTCATGCAAAGGACCGGCTATGGTGCTGAAATCTTTCACAAAACGCCGGTAGAAACCTGCAAGACCAAGAAAACTACGTACCTGTGTGATAGTTTGGGGTTGCGGCCAGCTGTTGATTGCTTCTACCTTTGCCGCGTCGACCTCAATACCCTGTGAAGTGACAACATAGCCAAGAAACACAACTCGATCCGTGCAAAACGTGCACTTCTCAAGGTTACCAAACATTCTAGCTTCACGGAGGGCAACAAAAACAGCACGTAGGTGTTCAACATGTTCAGTGAGAGACTTGCTATAAACCAAGATATCATCAAAGTATACAACCACAAAGCGTCCTATAAAGTGCCGTAGGACTTCATTCATCAAGCGCATGAAGGTACTAGGTGCATTAGTAAGTCCAAAAGGCATGACAAGCCACTCATATAATCCAAACTTTGTTTTAAAAGCAGTTTTCCATTCATCACCTAGTTTCATGCGAATTTGGTGGTAGCCACTACGGAGATCGATCTTAGAAAAGATAATGGCACCACTAAGCTCATCAAGCATGTCATCCAATCTAGGAATAGGGTGTCGATATCGAATGGTGATATTATTAATAGCACGACAATCAACACACATGCGCCAACTACCATCTTTCTTAGGTACCAAAAGAACGGGTACTGCACAAGGACTAAGGCTTTCACGGACGTACCCACGATCAAGAAGGTCCTGTACTTGGCGCTCAATTTCTTTTGTCTCCTCTGGATTGGTGCGGTACGCTGCACGATTAGGAAGAGACGCTCCCGGGACCAAATCAATTTGGTGCTCGATGCCGCGTATCGGTGGCAGCCCGGGTGGTATCTCAGCTGGAAAAACATCTTTAAACTCCTGCAAAAGGTCAGTGACTACAACAGGAACAGAGCTAGGAATGTTCGCAAGTGAAAACAACATGTTTGTGCAAATCAAGCCATATAGCAAGGGGGTATCATCACAAATTTCAGCAAGGTCAGTTTTAGTTGCAAGCATGACACGCCCTTTCAGATTTATAACTTGTGATGAAGAAGGAGAAGCAATTTTATCTTTCTGTTGCCTCAAAAGCGTCTTAGCTACTTGCTGATTTTCAGAAGGTTGTTTGCTCTTTTGTGCATCCCTAGCATGTTTTTCTTGTTCAAATTTTATAATTTCAGCAGGAGTCATAGGAAGCAATGTAACTTTCTTTCCTTTATACATAAATGTGTACGTATTGCTCCTACCATGGTGTGTAGCATCAGTATCATACTCCCAAGGTCTACCAAGTAACAGAGAACATGCTTGCATTGGTACTACATCAAAATCAGCAGCTCCGACGTATGTACCAATGGAAAATTTGATGTGAGCAGTTTGTGTTACCTTGACCTTACCACTATTGTTGAACCATTGCACATGGTAAGGGTGTGGATGCGCGCGTGTGGGAAGTTGAAGCTTCGTTACCATGTCGTGGCTCACCAAATTGTTGCAACTACCGCTGTCGATGATGACACGTACACGACGGTTATTGACGCCGAAGAAGGTCTGAAACAGATTGTTCCGTTGTGCCCTGTCGTCCTGCTCCATGTGAGTGCTCAAGACGCGTTGTACAATAAGTGCTTCAAGGTCGGCAGTGGCATCCGACGCAAGAACATCGTCATCGTCGAATGTATCATCATCTCCTGCAATGTTAGCAGCAAGTGCATATTCATCTTCAACATCACTAGCACTTACATAGCCACCGTCTTCCGTAGCAATATAAGCCCGCTGACTAGGGCAGTCTTTCATAACATGTCCAAGTCCTTTGCATCTGTGACACTGGATCGCTGCAGAACGTGCAGTAGAGGCTGCCGAGGAGGTGGGCTTGGCTGGCGCCTTGGTTGCCGCAGTCTTGGAACTCTCAACCTGGGCTGTAGATGTAGAGGGTGCTGATGTAGCCGCCGGTCGAGAAGGGGGTGCGGGTGGTCGTTGCTGCTGCCCACTTGAGCGTGAAGTAGCACCACCAATGTTGGTCCTCATGCTGCGTTGTGGTTGTTGGCGACCCTGCAATTCTTTTTCTGCAAGCATAGCAAGGTGAAAAAGACGAGTGATAGTATTGTATTCTTTATAATCAATGATATCCTGAATTTCACGTCTTAAACCACCATAAAAACGGGCCATTTTATCCTCATTGTCCTCCTCAATTTCAGCACGCATGCAACCTATTTGCAACTCCTGATAATACTCCTCTACCGATTTATTTCCTTGGTTTAGGCGCTGCAATTTTTTTCTCAAATCACGTTTATATGAAGGAGGGACCCATCTACCACGCATTTGCCGTTTTAACATATCCCAAGTTTGTGGTTCATTGCCAACCTGAACTATTTCAGTCCACCAAAGAAGAGCATATCCTGTGAAGTCACTAGTAGCTAAACGCACGCGGTGGATAGCAGGAACCATGTGAGCATTAAATTTTTGTTCGACTGACATCTCCCAATCTAAATATGCATCTGGATCATAGGTGCCAGCAAAAGGAGGTACTGAAAATTTTACCTTGGAGTAGGGATCATTGTTCCTGTGGTTGTCATTGTTACCTCGTGGAGGGCGGTTGCGGTGGCCGCCCATACCTTGACGGTTGAATTGAAAGCGATGGTGTGCAGCCTCGTCAGGGTCAATGGCATTGTTTCCGGCATAGGATAGGTCGTCTTCTTCTTCAATATGGTCGTCTTCCTCTTCAACATGGTCATTGTTGGCTTGTGCAGCAGGCAATCGTGTTTCCAAGGCAGTCATCCGGTCTACTAGGTCAGCCACAGTACGTGCGAGACGTTCGATGGAATGTTGGGTCTGCCGCTGAGACTCTAGTAGAGCACGTCGTGAGACACATTCATTAAAATCAGATGGAGGGGTGCCGCTGTTATCTGCCATGTTAGTGAAAGACAAAACAACAAAGAATAATCCTGATGGAAAACAGCTAGGTGGGGTGGTGGCTGTGTGGTGGAAGCAATTCGTCAAGCACCTTACCCACGCTTGCAAGTGTTCTTACCACGCCGCAGGGAGGTCACCGGCCTACAGGTGATGAACCAAGTGGAGGGTGGTGTACAATTGCAAGAAATGATCCTGTCCTGACCAAGAGAAATGTGTAGCTTGGAAGGCAAGTGAGTAGCAAGGATTAGCGATAATAATAACAGTTAAACCAAGTTCAATAAGTATTCCCAAGTACTCGTCAAAGTTGCTGACCGTAGTGCTCCCAAAGTGAAAGTTCAAGTAATAGAGGGAAACTATGTGCCCAAAAATCAAAAGGAAGCAAAAACAGGTCAAAATCAGCTCTCTATAGATCGGACAAGGGATTGGACAAGAGATCGGACAAGTGATCGGACAAGGGTATGTGCAAAATTTTTTTCTGTCTTTTTTTTTTTTTTTTTTTTTGCTGCTGTTCGGATCGGACAAGAGTTCGGACAAGAGTTCGGACAAGAGATCGGACAAGCAACAAACAGCCAAAGACTGCCTCAGATTGGACAAGAGTTCGGACAAGAGTTTGGACAAGAGTTCGGACAAGAGTTCGGACAAGCAACTAACAGCCCGCTTCTCTTTTTTTTTATATTTTTTTTTTCTTCTTTTTTTTTCACTCTATTTTTTTTTGAAACAAGGATGACCAGAGGAGTAACCACAAAAATTGGCACCTGCAACTGAGGTGGGATGTGGCTCACAAAAATTCAAACAAGTTTGCTGTCCGGCGAGCAAAAACTTTGTCCAATTTTTTTCTTTATCTTCCCGATTTTTTTTGGCGAGTTTGGTGAGGGCTAACCGGCTCCGCCAGTTAGGGATCCCTCCAAATTGAGTCAGGAACACGCTCAAAAAATTTCAGATTTTTCTGCCAAACGAGCGAAAAGTTATGCCTGTTTTACTGAAGAGGGGTCAAAAAGACTGGATGTGGAAAACAAAGAAAGGTTGCGGAAGGGGGTTTTTTTTTTTGGTGGGGAATTTTTTTCTGAGACACAAGAACAACTACTACTCAAACGACACAGAGGGATGACTAAACCAGCAACAAGACTCGACCAAGAACACGAACTCAACAAAGTTAAAACTGAAATTAAAATCGCAAGGCACAAAGGGGTTCTCGGTGGGGAATTTTTTTGGTGCGGTTTTCTGGACTCTGGGTAAAAACAAAAGTAGATCGAGATTACCTAACGGGAAATCTGAGCTCTGATACCAGCTGATGGGGGATTGGTCCCGATCTTCCGCTAGGTAAGGGATAAACTTGGGTTGGTGGAGAATCTCGACGTTGGCGATCCAAGGCTCCGGTCCGACGGATCAAAACCTTGCAATCGTTACACCACTGTCTCCGTTGGTTATCAACCACGCAGAACGCGATTGACCTCGCCACGAAGGCTAATTCCTGCAAGCGAACCCAAGAACACAAGCAAGAACAGGAAGGATACAAATCGAATGCCAAATCACAGACAAACGAAGATAAGTTGAGGTTTCACAAACGCCAATGCGGCAGCCAATCGGTCCGGCGCAAGAGGCGGGATCTAAACACAACAGTGTAGATGCAACAAAGCAAAACCTAACCCTAGAAGTGGCTGGCGTGAGAATATATAGGGCGGCGGCCAGGGGGAAGGGGAACAGACTTGGGCTGTGGGCTAGTAGACGTACAGACTCAGATTATGGCCAACATGGCCCAGTTCTGTCACGCAGTACTGTTTTAAATACACAGGTCGACTCGAGACTCCAAATGATGTGAAACCAACGGCAAAAGATCCGTCTTCTCCTCAGCTTTCCAAAAAGTCCAAGAACGCGCCAATCGGACTTCGTATGAGGAAGTTATGCCCATTTTGGTGCAGGGTGGTCGATGTAGTCCGAACCAGCGAATTCTTGACTTGAAGTCATCCGTGCGACTCCGTCTTCAACTCCAACTCTTCTATTCCATCTCCCATGTTCCTAAGCAACAAAATATCACCCGTATTCAGTAGCATTCCGTCCAAACAAATATTAACATAGTTGCTAAGGAACGAATTAACCTCATGGTTCAAGCGACGGGCACGGGCGCGTGTGATTGGTCCTTGTAATTGAATTGTAGGTGGAGGCTCCATGTGTGTATCCTGTGAAGTGATGTCCTCATCATTAGGGTTTACCGTAGGTCGTACCCAAACCATTTCGATGCCATCACATATCCTTGTGGCTTTAGGGTTCCTGAGTTCTCCAAGTTTGATGGCGAGAGTAGCAAGACCACCCTAGAGCATATAGGCCAATTTCTAGCACAGAGTGGCGAAGCAAGTGGGTCGGATGCACTTAAGCTCAAATTATTTTCCTTATCACTATCCGGCACTACTTTCACTTGGTTTTCGGCGCTACCACCGAACTCCGTTCAGACTTGGGCCCAGTTGGAACAGAAATTCCATGATTATTTTTACACTAGGGAAACCGAACTTAGGCTCTCACATTTGACATTGGTTAAACAGAAGACCAATGAGAGCGTCTCCGACTATATTAGGCGTTTCTGAGACACTAGGAACCGATGTTTTAATTTAAACATCTCCGAGAGGGGTCTGGATGGCTTAGCTTTCAACGGTTTGCATTCCAAAATTAAGGAAAAGCTAGACGGCCAAAACTTCCTCGAGGTTAGCCAGGTTTTGCAGTAGGCGCTGGACCAGGAAGGCCGAGCTAGGAGCAAAAGGTCTATCAAAGTTTTTAGTGAGCCTAATGTCGAGCTACACATCGTGGAGCAC
The DNA here is from genome assembly GCA_019279435.1 of Zizania palustris. Classification (NCBI taxonomy): domain Eukaryota; kingdom Viridiplantae; phylum Streptophyta; class Magnoliopsida; order Poales; family Poaceae; genus Zizania; species Zizania palustris. The sequence continues at coordinate 72,638,256 of JAAALK010000082.1, forward strand.
TCTGAAGAAGAATCATCGGGATAAGAAGACTCGACTGACATGTACACGGCCGAATGGACCTGGCCCAATGGATCTAAAACAATCACGTGCTCCGAACTACGGCCGTCTCCCGCTAAGAGTCAGAACAACGAAGTTAAGTACTCGTTTTGATGTGACCAAGTGCGATAAAATATTTGATTTTCTGTTGAAAAGCAATCTCCTTAGGTTGCCCAAAGGTCACGTCATTCCATCTGCTAACGACTTGAAGAAACGTAAATACTGTAAGTGACACGATACACTTTCCCATTCTACTAATGAATGCAACGTTTTTCGTCGACAAGTTCAATCGGCCATAAATGAAGGATGATTGAAGATAGATTATAGCCCTAGAATGAAGCTAGATCATGATCCCTTTCCCGTAAACAACATTGATCTTGATGGGAAGAAGGTACTGATTCGACCCGAACAGGCCGAGTCATCTAAAGGAAAGGCAATCGTCATTGGAAAGCCTCGCACACGCATGCTCATATGAAAGAACCCTGAGGTAGGTAACTTTTGTGATGCTTCTTCAGAGGCATAGGAGAAGGGTCGAGGACAAACACCCTCGGCCAACCCCGCCAAAGAGGTCGAACCCTCAACAAGAGCATGAGTTCGGCCCGCAGGTAGTTAGGGTCATTCCGAATACATCCCGTTCGGCCGAAGGTTCTAGGAGCAAATTTGCGATGCCTAAAACCAATCCGCGAGCTTCATGGGCGCCTCCCGGGATGACTAAGTCCCAAAAGAGGCGATTGCAACGTATTCGTGTTGAGTATCTTAGAGAAAAAGAGGCCGAAGAATGCAAAGGTAGCCCACCCGGCGAGTCCACAGTTGTAGCTAGGACACACCAGGTGTGGAGACCGAAGTTGGCTGGCAAGCCAACTTCTACCCTCGCTGATTAGGAACCGCATCCTTGCAAGGGACCCGAGGAGCAAGACAAGTAAAATTACTAAAGGCCGATTTGATGAAAAATCCGGCGCCTAAGTCCCTTGGTCATATTAGTGAGTCGTACAAATCATCCTCATCAAATTCAAATGTCTTGGGTTATGAAATGGATGGTTTGGTAGGTAAACAAATAGAGAGTACCGCTCATGGCTCATTGTGCTTTTAGCTCACTAAGTTTGCTAAAAGGCAGGAGGGCATGTGTTGACACTCGAATTTGGCATTAATGGTCGAAATTGTCGAAATATCAATTTTGGTAATTTGGGCCGAAAGTATGCCATCTTCGGCACAGGCCGAAGCCCTAAAGTGCCGAAGGCCCGTCCTTCGATTCGACTGCCATTTTATTACAGATCAGAATCGGCCCTCTTCTAGCCGATTTGTTCAGGTTTCATTATTTTTAGTTATTTCCTCATACATCGACTAATCAAACTTTATTTCTTAATATTTTTTTGATTACCTGGCGACTCCATTACCCTTACAACCGTTAAGGATTTGTCGGAACGCGACGTCGGCGCCGCGTCACGCTTAGGTTTGTCCCTAAGTATCCACGCGCTTTTGGATCATCAAACTGACCCAAGTGTGGGGGGCGCGTTTTCATGTCAACAGGTGCACCGCCATTCCATCCAATAGTTGGCGGGCGTGTCATGAGGCAGCACGCGGAGACGACATGGCACCGAGGCACGGTAGGGCGGGGCGTGGCAAGGTGGTGCGCCACGGGGCACTAGGGTGCGACACGACGCAAAGGGGTGGGTCGGTGCGCAGCGGGGCACATGTCAGCGAGCGGATAGACGCGGGACAGTGTGCGGCGGGGTGGGCTGATGCGGTGAGGCTAGACAGCGTGTGGGACGGTGCTGCGATTAGACAGGACGGCATGCGGCGAGGCACGGCGGGGCGCTGAAGCGATGATGACATGGTGGCTGTTAGGGAAGGGAGGAGGGGGGAGGAATAGAGGTGGGAGGAGGGAGGAGGGAGGATGGAAGGATGGGGTATTTAAAAACTATGTGAAATTTTTGAAAAAAAGTGCGTCGAGTTTGAAATTTTACGCGAAAATTGTGCGGAAAGTGAAATTTTTGTTTGTCAATTGTTTGTAGTTTGCAAACCCAAATTGTTTATCGAGTGCATCAAATTTGGCACTTGACAAACTTTTTTCATATTATGTCAAATTTATTTTTCATTCTTTTCCTTGACAAAATTTTCGAACTTATAGTAGGTAAGTACTAAAAATAAACTAAAAACATGATTTTTTTATAATTTAATTCATTATTTTATGCACTTGTATTCCAAATTTACACGTTTTAATTTAGATCCTAGAAATATAATTAATAAATTAAAAATATCTAATTGACCTAGAAAAATACCAATTTTTATGGGATAAGATATGATGTATTTTGTTTATATAAAAAGTTTCAAATTGAAACAAAGATTTAACTGTCGATTTGCTTTCAAACCCAACTCATTCCTTTTTTAAATCCTAATCCATCTTGTGATAATATTTATATTTCTTAATATTCAATATGACAATTTTCCAAAAACATTTTTAAATTTTTATCATATCATATACTTATAATATCATAATGCCATGACAAGTTTTATGTTTTTAGATTTTATTTAATTTTTTATAATTAAAAAACAATTAAGCTACACATTGCCGATCGAATGTCGCAACTTAGATTTTTCAAAATTTATTTCATTTTAGGAGAGAAGAACTAAATTAACTCAAAAACATGAATATGAATTTTATATAAATTTTGGTTCATTATTTCATATACTTGCAATTTAAATTTGACTCATTTCAATTTATATGGTGCAAATGCCCTTAATGAATTAAAAATAGTAAACTAACTTAAAAAATATCATTTTTTACATGAGATAAGTTGTATTATATTTTGATTATAGAAAAAATTTCAAGTACAAATAAATAACTAATCATCACATTGCTTTCAAATCTAACCCATTCCTTCACTAAAACATATCTCCTCCCTAATCATTTCAAGTTTCTTATCATCTTACGTGACAACTTTCTTGAAGCTTTTTTAATTTTTATCACAGTATCTATGTAGCATATCATAACACATGATAAGTCTCATATTTTTCACACTTCATTTGATTTTTTTTAGAATTTAAAAAACTATTAAGCTCAACGTTGCCGATAGAGTGTCGTAACCTTAATTTTTCAAAATTTTATTTAAATTTAGTGCATAAGAACTCAAAATATACTAAGAAATATGAATATTATTTTTATAAAATTTTTGGTTCATTATTTTAGGCACTTATAATTCAAATTTCACCTATTTCGATTTAAATCCTAAAAACATACTTAATGAATTAAAAATAACAATCCGAACTTAAAATTTGTGAAATTTTTACGTGTGATAATATATGTTGTATTTTTAGTGTACAAAAATTTCAAGAAAAAACAAATTGAAAATATCACATAGACTAAAAACAATGTTCAAAAAAATTTTGGGTTTGTCAAAATTTTTTTCAAAAAACACTCGACAAACCCGAAATTTTTTTTGCCCGCGCAAGCACGCTGTCGTGATGTATTTTTAAAAAACATTTGTCAAACAATTGGTTGGTCAAGTGTTCGGCAAACCCATGTTATAGAGTGTCCGAAATAATACAGCAAAATTTTGGACATTCAACGATTTTTTTTGAAAAAAGAGCGAGAGGCTCACAGATTTCATTCAGAAAGAAAGCAGAGGTACCAGTTTTGACAATACAGCCTTACAAACTAGCAGAAAGAGAAAGGAGAGGGGTACATTTCTTGAACACTAGTAGAGAAAAATTTAGATGACATGCAGAGGCTATGGGACTTGTAGTTGTCCCGAATTTACAGCACAATGCAGATTATTTATGTCTGAAGCAATAGAATCACCCACAACCTGCACTGAAGAGAAAATATTTTGGAAGGTTCGTCTATTACGTTCTTTCCAAATGTTCCATCAGAAGTAGATGAGACCATTAAACCATCTTCTTTGATCTTTAGGGAACAGAAGGGCTGATTGGCACCACTAGTCTTGCACATCAGAGCAAGAGTTGAGGTTTGGAATTTGATGTAAGCCAAACCTAGCCTGGATCCGGTTCCACACCTGCGAAGTAAAAGTACACCGGAAAGCCAGATGAGTTGGGGTTTCAAACTCAACTAGGCAAAGAGGGCATATTGGGTTGTAGTTCCATCCACGACGAAGAAGGTTGACTGCGGTGAGAATTTTTTGCTTTAGAAGCGTCCAGGTGAAGATCTTACACTTAGGTTCTGCTTTAGCCTTCCAAAGATTTTGGTGGTAGGAAGAAGTAATCGAGCCCACAAATTGAATTGCGTAAGCCGACTTGGAGGAATAGGAGTCGTACTTTGTCCACTTCCAAGAAATGCTATCCGCAACAGTAGGGGAAAGAACAACATGTCTTATGAGATTAGCGATAGTGATGAATTGCCGCAAATGCACATCAGATGACATGCGCCGAAACCAGAAAAGCCATGAATGTTGGAGCATGACTTGTTTGATAGTTTGATTTCTCCTAGAGCAAATTGAATATAACTCGGGAGCCGAGGAGCTAAGCGGGGATAGGTTGATCCAATTATCATTCGAGAAGTTTATGTTCTCGCCATTGAGTGTGTGGGAGGTACAAGCTTGAAAAAAGTTGATGTCTAGAGAGTTGCACGGCAGTGATAAACCATTCCAATGACGATTTTTATCTGTTTGATGAACCATAACCACCTAAGCCCAAGGGCGCGGCTCAACTTATACAAATTCAGAACTCCTAGTCCCCCTAGTTCGTTTAGCCAACAAGTGACCTCCCAGTTGACTAGGCAAAGACTCCTTTGGTGGTTGGTACTGTTGTTACTTTGCCAAAGAAAATTTCTTCTAATTTTAACAATGTTTTTGATTAGCCACTTGTTTTCTTGGATGATGGTGAGATGGAAGATTGGAATCGCTGTCAAAACTGATTTGACAAGGGTTTCTCTCCCAACTCTCCTGATCATTTTGTTCTTCCAGTTTGCTAGTTTGGAATTAACTTTATCAATCAGAGGCTGCAAATGAGCTTTTCTCATACGTGAAACATGTAATGGCAGTCCAAGGTAATTGCACGGTAAAGACGAGATCTTTGCAGGGAAGACACTAGTTATTTCTTGAAACATCTGAGAATCGACATTGATAGGGAGAAGTTTAGTTTTGGCTAGGTTAACCTGAAGTCCTAAGGCCTCCCCAAAGGTATCAAGGATCTTCTTTATGCAGAAAAATTGATTGGGACAATGCTTGATGAAAAGACCCATATCATCGGCATATAGAGATGCTTTGAAATTTAAAACCATGTTCTCAATAGGCTTTAGGATACCACGACGCTCAGCGACAAACAACAACTTGTGAAGTGGGTCGATGGCAAGGATGAAAAGCAGGGGGAGAGGGGGTCACTTTGTCGGACCCCACGACCATGAGAGAAACGTGCCCCCGGTATCCCATTCAGGATGATGCTAAAGGATGGAGTTTTTCTTCTCTTGAGCTCTTTTACTGTCCCTTGCACGGACATAATGTTATTGTGTAGTGCTCGCTTTTTGATGAACGTCGTCTGGTTTGAATCAATCAGCTTGGGCATTACCAGGGACAATCTGTTTGCCATGATTTTGGTTATGATTTTAGCAAAACTATGCGTTAAACTAATCGGTCTATAGCTGTGAGATAAGGTTGGGTCAGCTTTTTTAGGCGGATAATGTGTGCAAATTTTAGAAACAGTAAGTGCCTGGAGCCTGAGCTGAAGAAATGTTGGATTATTGCGCATAGTTCGTCTTTGATTAAGTTCTAGCAAGCTTTGTAGAAAGCACGTGTAAAACCATGCCTTTTTTAGTAGTAAATTGTAGATGACAAGTCTGATCTCTTCAGCTATAAAAGGTTGGTCCAGTCTTTATAGATTCGGCGAATTTGAGTCATTTTCCGTAGTAAACATATATATTGGAACAAATCAAATGTTCAATCACACATAATAATCTAGCTGCAGGTGACCAACCTCCATCGAATCGATCGATTTACAAGCCAAATTTATCATCACGAAACACACGGTGATATATTATGATGATTAATTAATAGCCAAAGTCCTAATTATAAGGCCTACCATGACTCACCATATGTAAGCTTGACAATGGCAATGGTGAATTGGTGATCATGATCCAAGTTTGATCATATAGGAGCCTAGCTAGTAGGCTAGTAGCTAGCTAGTTTGGGAGCTGGTAGGAGCTCTCATCAATGGGCGCCACCCTGGGCACGTCGACGGGGAGCATGTCGACCTCCTTGATCCACGGGTTATCGCCGGCGGCGATGGCGGCGGAGTCGACGGTGCGCAGCGCCTTCCACACGGCGCTGTTGCACTTGAAGCCGGAGCCGAAGGCGATCTGCCACACCCGGTCTCCCTTCCTGATCCTCCCCTTGGCCTCGCAGTAGGCGAGCTCGTACCACAGCGAGCTGCTCGACGTGTTGCCGAACCTGTAGAGCGTCATGCGGGACGGCTCCATGTGCCACGGGCTGAGCTTGAGGCTCTTCTCGAGCTCGTCGAGTACGCCGCGGCCGCCGGCGTGGATGCAGAAGTGGTCGAGGGCGAGCTTGAAGTCCGGCAGGTAGGCCTTTACGTCAGCGCGGAACACCTTCTTGAGGACGACGGTGGCGAGGAAGCGGAGCTGCTCGGACATGGGGAGGACGAGCGGCCCCAGCGTTGTGATGTTGGTCTTGAGCGCCTCACCGGCGACTACCATGAGCTCCTTGGAGAGGGAGACCCCGACCTCGCCGGCGTCGTCCTCCTCCTGGGTGACGCACCCGAAACTCTGGTCGTGCGCGCCGCGGTGCGTACGCACCGTGTGGATCAGCTGGTACTTGGCGCGGCGGCGGTCGGCGCGGCGGTTGGAGAGGAGGATCGCCGCGCCGCCGACGCGGAACAGCGTGTTCGTCACCAGCATCGACCGGTTGTTCCCCATGTAGGCGTTGAGCGTGATGTTCTCCGTGCTCACCACCAGCGCGTACGTGTTCGCGTGCACCTGCATGCATGCATCGTCCACAAATTGATTGCTCAGAAAACAATTTCACAAATTAATTAACAAATCAACAGCTTAATCTGCGTTACCCTCTATCTGATCAAGCTCGATTAATTAATTATATGTGCCAATTAACAGCAATTAATCATACTAGGTAGCTACTAATTGCAGCAGGCATGCGTGATAGATCGATGAGGGCTAAGCAGTTAATCATCAACCAGCAATTAACGATTGCATGCCCTGAATCTTGGGACTTGACACGTGACAATGGCCAATAATGCAACTTGTACTACATTCAATAAAGCACATGTTTAGGTGCTATTTTTAATTATATATTTATCAAAAATATAGCTATATGAATTGTTTTTTATATAAATTGACTATTATTATCTTTACATATCAGATTGAAATATTTTAAATCTCCTAACTTTTGTCAGTTACATTGCATAACACATAACCATATATGATCGGTTATAGCAATGCTATGATATATGTTAAGTTAATGATTGAGCATTAGTTGTTTGCTTAATTTGTTCATATTAATGAAAAGATTTGATTTCTTCTTCTTCTTCTTGTGGATCTAGCTGCTAGCTAGGACCACACGGAGATTGAGCGAGCTGGACCTCCATGAATTCAACTCCATCGTCATCATGAATATGCTTCTCTGGAGGTACAAACATACGGATATCGATGGATGGACGATATAATGCTCCTTATCGTCGTCCTCTCCAAGAGTATTTCTTGAGACTTCGTGTAGACACACACATGGTTGGTCACGAACAGTGGCACACTGGCACTACGGATGCTCGTATTTATTGCGTTTTCTTGTGCATTCCATGTGCCCATCCTGTGAGGGCCGTAAGCCGCGTATTAATGACATGTTTGGTATATAGTTTCAGCTCCAAAATTTATATGTGATCTATAGTTCGATCGATAAAACATAATATTTTTAATTTATTTTCCATTTAGATAAAAAAAACATATGCCTTAGCTAAATACCCCCAATTCACACTTATATAACTTCAAATCTAAGATTTTGTAAAGCTAGGTTTAACTAGCTCTAAGATTTTTTTGATCAAAGTTGTGCTAACCAGGACATAAGTATGTCCTTGTAATGGTTTGAAAGCATTGGGATATAGTCACAAAAGAAACATTGTTTTTGCGTGTGTTTGTCAGGTCAGCAAGAATGAAAGATGAAACATTGGGATAATTTTTTGTTGTCAAATAGCAGAATTATACTCTGTTTACATTTTCTGAAATCTGAAGCCAAAGCTACATGGTTTGACTGCACAAATTCTACAGCGACATTTTTTTACCTCTATTGATGCTAGTGGCAAAAGCAAGTACTGGCAAGTTGGTAGTGTTACATGTACTGTGATTGCATTTGTTGAGTAGTCACTACTTACTGTTGCCCCGGCCCTGCTGGCACTGCGATATTTTTTAGTGCAATCCCAACCAACCTAGATATATACCACCAAATAATTTTATATTTTTCATGCCATACATATATATATATATATATATATATATATTATTGCCCTGTTTAGTTTGAGACTGCTAAAATTTAGGGATTAAAATTTAGTCTTCTTTAATTCCTAAATTGTTAAATATGATGACAAAAAGGGGTTAAACTTTAGCTCTTCAGTTTCAAAAAGGTTGTTAAAAGGGACTAAAGAAGACTATTGACAGGATCTATCTCTCATTAGTACCCCAATCCCACCCTCATTAGGGGTAATTTGGTCATAGACTTTTAGTCAATAGAACCAAACATGTAAGGATTAAAGTTTAGTCAAGTAAATAGTGAACTAAAGTTTAGTTTAGTCTCTAAATAAACCAAATAGGCCTATGTATATATAGAACTATATCATATCTCTAATGGATGGTATCTTCAAAATAAATTGTTATCCAATAACTCTTCTTCTCTCCTCTTATATACTATATTTTTCTTAGTTCTCGATTGGTTTCATGCATGAGAAACAGTTTTTTCTCTCTCATTTTCTTAACTCCATTTTCTTACGTGACAAAAATAATTAATAATGAGTAGTCATTTCATCAGGACTGCTCTGCTCTAGTAATATTGTGTTAGTACTAAATGCATGTCGTCCGAAGATGGGAGAGGGTTAAATGAAGTATTTTGGGGTAAAGTTGAAACATTAGAAATAAAGTTTTTTTAGAATGGATAGAGTAGGATGTATATTAACTTCCACCCAACCACATTTACTCTTCTGCCGGCACAGAGCTGGCCGGTGTTCTTCACCGGTCGGCAGGGATATAATGGGGCACTCATGTCTAGTATCATGAATTCCTGATAAATAATCTGAGTCCACGACGAGACACTAGCAGATGAGATCTTGTCGATTTCAAGCTAGGAGAGAGAATTATATATTCTCTATGAGTTTATTGCTTGTCTAAGAAATGGTTGCGCAGAAATAACTAAGCGAGTTGGTGAAGTTTTTGCAGTACTGTCTAGTTCAATTCGGAGGCCTTCAAGTTAGCTTGAGTTTGAGAAAAATAAATTTAAACCGTTATAGTTTAGTTCATGTATGTAGAAGGCATACTAAAGAATTGATCTTTTATTTAACCCTTTTAGTACCCAGCTTATTAAAGCCGGTACTAAAACTCTTCAATAACGGTCAAAAGAACATGAAAAACTGTTATATATAACCGGTGCTAAGGCTATTCCCGGTGAAGTATTTCATAACACTGTTTTCTAGAAATCCACATCAGTTTTACAACTGAATGAAATACTCTCTCTTAGTGGAGAGTTTCATTTCGATATTTCATAGGCTAACCAGTGTAATTAAATGCAACTAACTCTCATGAAATACTCTCTCTCTAATGAAACAATTTGACTCTCAGCGGACATTTCATTTCGTTTCATCCGTCTTAGAAATGGGTTAGCACCATGCATGATGATGACACCACTTCCTTTTCTTCCCTCATTAATTGAATGTCATATCATCAAAAAATCTTATGTGTCATGGTAATTAATACCATAAAACTCCCCAAAAAAACCCATTGTAAATAGTCTAATGCACCATCCATTTAGTCCTGTATTGGCAATGCCAATTCCAAAATTGAAACTAAAGGAGGTTTTTTACCCAACATTAATGACACCTTATGTAGTATGGAGTCTAATTCATGTTGAGAAGTTTAATTTTGAAGTTCTTAGGGCATGTTTGGTTGGCAGCCACAATTTGCCACGTCACAAGTGTGGCAGCCACAATTGTGGTGAGGAAAATTGTCGCCACACTCTGCCACACTTTTTTCAGTGGAAAAAGTGTGGCAGAGTGTGGCGTTGTTTTTCCTCGCCACAAGTGTGCCCTTAGCCTCAACATTTTTTTGAGAAGTTGAGCTTATTGTACTAGTGAGTATATATATGCTAAATCTCTACATATTAACTAGCTTGCACAAAATGCACTAATACATCTTACTTTCCTAATTTGCATCTAAAAAGGAAGCTAATTCATTATGTTCATTTCAGTTTAGTCACAAATGATCACCCGTTTCAGCTTCCAAGATAAGCAAATAAATTCAGGATGAGTTCAACAAGTAAACAATGGGAACATTTCATTGTACGCACTACTACCGCTCATATTTAGGAGGCGTTCGGTTGTTTGGACTAAAGTTTAATCCGTGTCATATTTGATGTTTCGATATCAATTTGAAGTATTAACCGTAAACTAATTATAAAAACAATTGTAAAATTAAAGGATTATTTATGAGATGAATTTATTAAGTCTAATTAATCCATGATTAGCAAATGTTTACTGTAGTGTCACATTGTCAAATTACGACATAATTATGCTCATTAGATTCGTCTCGTGAATAATCCACTAATTATGAATGAGTTTTATAAATAATCTATATTTAATATTTTAAAATAAAATCTAAATATCTGATGTGACAAAATAACTACAGATGCTCTGGCTTTGTTGAACTGGCGCTCCTTAATTGTTATCTCCATGACAAATATATAAAACATATAAAATTTTCGAATGAATTTTGATATTAAACTTTAACCATTAATTTAATTCACTATATATCATTAATAATCTAATATATAAATCTAACTGTATAACATACATAATACTAAACATATATTTTTGAAATTTAACATTAAAAGTTATGAATGGCGGGGTCTGAACAAAAACATGGACGCCTTATATTTTGCAGCATATATAGCTGAGTATATATAACATCAGTCGTATTAATGGCAGCATACGATGCAACCAATAGACCGATCTAGGAAATTGTTAGCACATTATCATTAAATGTGCCTTGCAATGCTTTATTTTGGAATGCATCTGCATATATTTATCCTTTTTATAGTTCTGAAAAAGCTATAGTCAAAGCCTTGTAGTATGGAGAGTAAATAAAGTATGCTGCTTAATTAGGATTAACTATTGTCCTGTCATTAATCACTATATTAACTTTGTTTCTACAGGTTTTCCGTGGTCAGTCTCAGCAAAGGAGCCATGTCGGCCATGGCCATGGACGTCGTCGTCGTAACTCGTACGCCGCCATTACTGCCTCGGGTTTCGTGCATGCATGAGCCTTTATTAATGGCGGACGGGTGCGACGGCGGCGGGCGGGGTGGGGATGAGTGCATCAGTGAACGTACCTGGAGGAGGCGCTTGGCGAGGTCGATGGCGATGATGCCGGCGCTGCAGCCCATGCCGCTGAGGTTATGGGAGACGACGTCGGGGCGCATCTTGTAGCGGTTGACGATGAGGGAGGTGAAGGACGGGGTGCAGCTGAGGAGGCTGGTGTTGAAAATGAGGACGCCGACGTCGGCGGCGGGGACGGCGGACTTACGGAGGACCTCGTCGACGGCGCCAAAGATGACTGCGTGGGACTCCTCCCTCGCCGTGCGGAGGCACATGTCGACGGGGAGGCTGATGAGCGACATTGGGAAGTGGGTGGCCTCGCCGAGACCCGACCTCTCCAACATCCGCTTCTGGAACGCCATGCTCTCGTCGTTGAAGCGGTCGCACCGACCGAAGTGGGCGATCGTCTTGGCGCGCGACGCCTCGTGCTCCGCCGGCGGCTTGTAACCGGCCAGGTCCACCAGGTACACCGCCCGCGGCCGCGACGCCGCGTACGTTAACGCCGTCAGCGCTGCTAGCCAGCACGCCACCGCCAGCGCCGGCGCGCTCATCTCCCCTGCCAGCTCCGCCCACTGGACGCGCACCCACCAGCTGGCCCGCGGCGCCGCCAGCAGCGCCGTCACAACCACGATGTGCGGCAGGTGGCGAACCACGCTCCGGCACAGCACCCCGGCGTGGTTCTTGGTCGCCAGCTTCACCGTCCTGACCAGCTCCCTATCCATTATCACTAGCTAGATACGTCCTCTCCCACTCGTCTCTCTTTCCCTCTCTACTCTTCAATGGACGCGAGGAAGAAAAGAGGACAGGAGGAACCGATCGAGGAGGAAGGTATGGGAGCGTGTGAGCAATGGCGTGGCCGCCGGATTTATAGGGTCGGAGAGAGGTACAAGCTAGAGTGGAATGTATTTGGAGAGTGAGCTTAATGTGAAGCAATGCGACGAGCTCGTCTAAATTCACATGAACCGAGATAATCTGATCGTAGGAGCATGAAATAAATTTATCGGGAAGAAGCTTCGGAATCTATAGCACGTGTAAAGACAACCGGCCCGTCCGGCCGGGCGCAATATGGTGCATCGATCAATCCAAGTCGTCAGACGTGGCTGGCAGGCTGGGACACGATGGCACCATTGCCGTGTGCATGTTCATCTCGATCGTGATCTCTCCCGTAGACGACACTAGCTACACATGGCATGGTACGTACATGCTAATTAACTAGTGTACATGGCGCGCGCGCGCGAGATATGTGTGTGCAACAGTACTGCAAGCTGATCGGTGGACTCAGTGGCGGAGCTAAATTTGTTGGCTCCGCCACTGTGTCGGTGGTGTCGGCTAGCTTGAGCGGCTTGCTTGCGGGAGCACTCCATTGCTCGCACGCACGTATGCATGTTGGCTGCTGCCTGCCTGATCGCTCGTCTACCCTTGTTTCTATGTGTACACCACTTGCATGCGCAATCGAATAATCCATCGGTCGATCGTGGCCAGGGTTAACGTAACCGATCGAGATCGAGTCGACAGTCCGCTCCAGCTCGGTTTGGTAATTAACGCTGATCGCGGCTTTTACCTGTAGATTGCCAAATTTGCCGGACGGATGGACAGCACTACTAAGGACATGTTTATTTTAATTTTAGATTATAAGAATCTAACTTATAAAAAAATTGAGTTCCACTAGCTTACTAAATTATTATAATCTGTGCCGTAGATTATAATAAACCGACATAATAAGTTACCCCGTTCGTTTCAGCTCATGAAAAAAAAACTAAATTGTTATAATCCAAAGTTGAAACAAATAAGGCCTAAAATGCACATCATTAACACAACCTGGCTCAATGAATAGTATAGTGTGTGGGCCATCACCTCGACCTGTGTTGGTCCGACATGATACAATTTTTAAATCGGTCCAATGTGAGCACTCTCTCCACATACTTAATTAGCTCTGAACCATTGGATCAGGAGTTGGGAGGGGTTATATAACGTCGCCAATCCCACCCCAAAATCATACATTTGAAATCTATGGATGAAATTGAAATTTGCGTATGAAATCTAATTTTTGAAACGAAATCTGCTCTGTTGTGTCTGTGCTAGCTAGCACTAGCCCATTGGGCTGATGGTGTTATCATGCCAACACGACACGACTAACTTGCTCTAGTCTCGTGCCTAATCTTATTAGTGCATGTTGGAGAATTAGACAATTACAATATTAATTACATAGTGAAATTGTCACCAAAATATTTTTTAATTCTTTGCCTCTTACTCCTTCTAAGGACTTCATTGTCATCCTCCTCAAGGATTTCCTCAAATTGAGTTTGTTGTTTAGAAGACTCGAAATTAACCGGTATATCAAGTTTAGAATTTATCTAAACAAAAAATCTAACAGTGTTATGCATAACTTTCATAGGAAACATATTCTCAAAAAATATTGCATCACGAGATTCTAAAATAATATCAACATACATATCATGCACCTTAGATTTTAGTACTAAAAATCTATACACCACGCTCCTCTAACACAATCCACCATCGTATGTCCCAACTTGCATTTCTTCATGATTGGGACATTGACTTTCACCATAAACTCCCAAGTGTACAAGTGCGCAAGTGCGCAAGTGATGGTTTTCTCCCAATCTCTTATATGGAGTTTGTTCTTTGTTCTTGTTAGGAACTCTATTCAGGACATGATATATAGTCAACAGTGCCTCCCCCACTATGCCTTTGATAAAACAACAATATCTAACATGGCGTTAACAAAGTCAGTTAGCGTGCAGTTTTTCCTCTCGGTAACCCTATTTGATTTGGGAAAATAGGAAGGCATCCTATCATGAATAATATCGTGTTCCTGATCATAGAATTCACCAAATATTTTAGGAAAATATTCATCACCACGATTAAACCTTAGATGTTTGATCTTTCTCTCTAGTTGATTTTCAACTTCAACCTTGTTGATTTTAAAGTAGTCTAATACATCATCCTTAGTTCTCAACAAATATACATAACAAAAATCTAGATGCACCATCAATCAATGTCATCAAGTATCTCTTTTCACCCTTTGTCAACATACCATTCATCTCACAAATATCAGAATTGTTGACGCCAAGATTTGGTAAGGCCCAGAAGCCCACTACGAGTTGCCGCATGGTCCACAGAAGGTCAAAATAAGATCTAGTCAAAGGAGTCCGTCCGCAACAACTACATGATCAGAAGGGGAGCCGATGGAGATAAGATCAACAGATGGTTACATATTCATCCAGAATAGGCTAGATAGGTTACTTGGATGACAAGTCTATGGACTATAAATATGTATCCCTTATGTTAGAATTAGTTAACTTTCGTTCAATCAATCAATCAGCGCATCACCACCCTTGTGCCCAAGGTTATTCGGTGAGACTCAGGCGCTCGGAGCTGGGCTGCATCATTTTGATCTCCAGCGAAGAGGTGAGTCCTGCCACCCCGACGTCCGTGCCAACTAGGTTAGTATTCTCACGGTTGCATCGGTTCAGTCCGATCTCTTGAGGAGAACAGTGAAACAGCACGGTCAATGGTTGTTCTCAGTGTATTTGGCTAGGTCTAAGGCTGCATCAGTTAGGTTTGATCTCTTAGATTGAAGTGATTTGAGTCTGATAGTTTGAGGTTTCATAGGTTAAGTTCGACATCTCTTGCTATTGTATCTTCTTCATGCCATATACTGTTCATCTAAATAAAGTTTGCCCGATTCGTTGATATATTATTCATATCATCGTGACTAGCTACTATATCAGTTAGGTCCGATCTAGTTATTGTGATGATTTCCATGATATAGATATGTTACCTAGCATACTTTATTTATTTCTATCAGAGTACAAGCTGATAGGTTATCCTTAATTCATCTCCGTATCATGTTCACCGTCGATGGGTGCACATCGGCCTACACGCATATTTTGTCTTTCTCTATCGGCCGATGGCATACTCGCTCGATTGGGCCAACTCAGGCTATCGTCCGTGTGGCCGATCGGCATGCTGGTTCACGGTTTTATCCTTTCTGCCACAGTCATCGGCTTGCTAGCCGATCGGCTATGCTACTAACGTCTATTTTTTTTCTGATTCCTAATCAGTTGCAGTATCAAACTGATTGGCACGCCCTGAACCCTTTTCTAAGATGTAGGACCTGCACTGGAGTCAAACAAATCTTCTAGGCCATGTGTGTGTCAGTGTTTGACCAAAAAGCACGCTAATAAGAATGTATGAGTTTTAGAGGTGCCAAGTTTCTCTCCTCAGCCATCTTGTGAGGCTTCCGAGATTGTTTCAATTGCACACAACTATGACACTTAGAACATTTGACAATGGTGAAATTTTAAATAAAACTCACGTGGATAATCGAGACATCAAGCCAAAATTAATTTGACATAAACATGACTGCAAAATACCCACATCATCATTAATAATGCCACATATATGATTCACTGACTTAATGCTAAAATCTGAAAAGGAAAAGCAGAACAAGCCTTGACAATCATAACCTTTACCAATGAATTGTCTATGTTTCGATAAGATTGATTTATTAGACTCTAAGACAATCTTAAATTTATCCTTGCACAGAACGGAACTACTACAAGATTCTTGTTGATAGTAAGGACATGTTCCTTAGCTGCACGATTTTTCCTAAAGTAAACTTCTGATCTACCCTACCAACACCATGAATAGAAGCTGTGACACATTCCCCATTAGGACAAAAGAATCCTACATAGTTTGGTAAGAAGAAAACATAAAGACGTAAACACATATATGAACATTGACACCTATATCAAAACACCAGCTAGTAGTTTGAAATATTGAAAGCATAGTAGGTAGATTACCGTACCCATCCTCAGTATTCGATCACCATGATACATTCTTTACCCTTTGCCCTTTATGGTCTGCACGATCAGAACAATCCTTAGAGAAAGGTCCCAGTTCACCGTAAGTGAAGTAATTCATTTTGACCTTATTTTTATTCTTCTTCTTAAAGGTAGTGATCTTTATAACCTTGTTAGGATTATTTTTTCCTTTGCTCTTGTCATGTGGGGACTTTTACACCAAGTTGGCAATAAATTGTCTCTCACATCCTTTCTCAGAAGGATCATTTGCCTAAGCTTTCTCTTCAACATCAAGAGACACATTAGGTTTTAAACTGATATCACTACAAGAAAACATAAATTTCTGTCGGCTATTTTAATTTTCATCGGCTTTTCCAAAATCCGACGGAAGTTAAATTAACTTCCATCAGCTTTAATGCTACCTGATAGAAGTTAATTAACTTCTGTCGGCTTTAATGTTGGCCGACGGAAGTTCATGGAAATATCCCCTACCCCCGCATGCGTACATGGAAAACAAATCCCTATACGTGCGCCTGTTCCACCCGCCACCACCACCCGAGCATAGCTGCCTGCGCCTCCTCCCGCCGGCCGTCGCTCGTCGCCGTCCGCCCGCCGGCCGCCGCCATTTCCCGCTCCCGCTCCCCGCCACCATCTCCGGTGGCCCGAGCACCCCGCCGCCCCCTCCAGCCGCTCAAGCGGCCTGCCCGCCTGAGTGGCCCGCCCGCCCCGCCCTCGGCCGCCACCGCCCAGATCCACCGCCGGCCACCCACCGGCCACCCGCCTGCCGCCCTCTGCCCTCTCGTGCGTCTCGCTGGTGCCCCCTCCGGACACCATACCAACGTCTCTCCTGCCCCCACCGACCGCCGTCGCCCGCCGATGTATGCCACCCGCCGACCTCCGCCGCCGCCAATCAACCAAGTAATTTTTTCCGCATTAACAATTGTTCCACTTTTTATTTGTGAATTTTGTCGTAGTAATGGATTGCAATATAATGATTGTTATATATAGGGTAGCAACAATTTTGTCATAGTGGTCGGAGATTAATTGTATGATAGACCCTTCAATTTTGTTGTAGTTTTTGATATATTGAATAATTGATTCATTTTGTAATGTCAAGTGGAAATTTATTATTTGATAAAGTTGATTTTTGTCGTAGTATGTGATAAAATAGATAATTGTTTCATTTTGCTCACAATGATGTTAATTGTTATATACATGTCATAAGTAGTTGTCCTTATAAAGAGGAAATTAGCATTCAATTCACAAAGTAATTAATAAAATAAAAATCAATTAATTGGTAGGATATATGAATTAATGTGATATTATGTGATGATTTCATTACGTTGACTATTATGCTATTAGAAATGTTCCTATGTTAATTGTATACTTTTACAAGTGCTTCGTATGCGATGTGCTATTATATATGTTATTAATTATATTCTAGTATTAATTTATGGTTTGTTGATGATTTCATACACGTATGTAATTTTGTATGTGACACACGTGTAACGAAACCTATGCGTCACCCATTTTGGACCAACATGTCTCACACGTGTCATGCGTGTGAGATCTGTAGGTTTGGAATTGTCTCTTTTTGGACAGCCTTGGAGTGGGCAACAGAGCGTGGTATTTATGATGAGTCATGAGTTCGAATGAGATTTCAGTGACATAACCTTGTTGTTCTCCATTGCACCACTATCAGGCGTGCAATTGGAGAACAACGGGGTTATGCGACTGAAATTTCGTTCAGACTCATGACTCGTCATAAATACCACGTTCTGTGGGTCACTCTTGGGTGGGTTTAGGACCTATCTTTTCCTATAGACATAGGGTCATGGTATGTAGAAACGTCTAGTACTTATGAAGCATTCTCGATTGAATGAATGTTTTGCTTATAGAATAATGACTGAGGATGACGTACGGTGGATGTATAGTGGTTGGATGAAAAGTGGATCTCACACGAGGGAGTGGGTAATCAACGCTGAGAAATTTGTTGACCGTGGATTCGTTTTGACAACAAACACTGGCGCGAGGTGCCCATGCATGAAGTGCAGAAATTCTCGTTGGCAAGACAAGATAACGTTGTCATTCCACATTTGCAAATATGGTTTCGTGCCAAGTTATGAAGTTTGGACTTTTCATGGCGAGACAGGTAATGAAAAAACGATATTAGTAGTGGAATAAGAAGATAATAGTATGGCTAACGATAGGATGGATGAGATGCTTGATACTATACGGCCGAGTTTGAAACAAACCCTAAGGATCCTCCAACACCAGAGGTTCAAAAGTTTTTCGACATCCTTCGAGCTTCAGATGATCCGTTGCATGAGCACACCACCGTAAGTATTCTCGCTTTCGTGACTCATCTTATGGCCATTAAGTCGAAGTTTGCATTCTCCAACAATTGTTATAAGGAGCTCATGAACCTGATCAGTGATATCCTTCCTATGAACCATAAGGTGCCGAAAGACATGTACCAGTCAAAGAAAATGCTTTCTACTCTAGGTATGGAGTATGAGAAGATTGATGTGTGCCGATATAACTGTATGCTTTTCTAGAAAGAACCTAGGAATGAGGTGAAATGCTTAAAATGTGGTAAACCGAGATTCGTAGAGGTCGTAAATGAAGACGTTGAAAAGGTGACGACAGAGGTTGCTCATAAGAAACTTCGTAACATGCCTCTTACACCTCAGGTGAAATGATTGTTTCTCTCAAAGAAAAGCGCTAGACATATGAGATGGCATAAAGAAGGTGTACGTGAGAATAACCAAGTAATGGTGCACCCATCTGATGGTGAGGCATATAAGGCTTTAGATGATTTTGATGCAGACTTTGCTAGGGATGTAAGGAATGTTCGCATCGAGTTGGCAACATATGGATTCACACCTTTCAATGTAACCACATCATCGTACTCTTGTTGGCCTATCTTTGCTATTCCATACAACCTTCCACCTTCGTTTTGTATGAAATATGAATTTATGTTCTTGTGTCTCATTATACCTGGTCCAGAGCATCCTAGAACACGCCTGAACGTGACGATGAAGCCCTTAATTGAAGAGTTTAAACAATTGTGGAAAGAAGTTGAAGCATATGACTATGACCGAAAGAAAAAATTCAATCTTCGAGTTGCGTATCTGTGGTCGGTCCATGATTTTCTGGCATACGATATTTTTTCTAGTTGGAGTTGTCATGGAAGGCTGACATGTCTAATATGTGCTAAGGACATAGATTGTTTCTATCTTAACTTTGCGGGAAAGATTTGTTATTTTGATTGTCATAGATGCTTTTTGCCAATGAATCACCCATTTAGGTTACAGAGGAATAGTTTCAAGAAGGACAATGTTGTTGTAAAGGGACCACCAAGGTGTTTAAATGGTACAGAAATCGCTGATATGCTGAATGAGTTGGTCCTTAATGAAAATGGGGATGGATTTGTAGGATTCGGAACTGAACATAACTAGACCCACATATGTGGCTTATGGGAATTGCCATATGACAAATCACTAGTTATGATGCACAACATTGACGTTATGCATCAGGAGCATAATGTTGGTGAAAGCATTATAAGTACATGTATGGATTTTGTGGACATGACAAAAGATAATCTAAAGGCGAGAAGAGATTTATCTGAGATTTGTAATCGACCAACCCTTGAGTTGACAAATAGTGGTGGCAAGCTACGTGCCCCATTTTGTTTAAAACCTAAAGAAAAGAAACAAGTAATGAGGTGGTTGAAAAATTTGAAATTCCCAGATGGTTACGCCGCGGGATTTAGAAGAGCTATGAATTTGAAGACAGGGAAGTTAAATGGATTGAAAAGTCACGATTACCACATAATAATGGAAAGACTCCTTCTTGTAATGTTTCGCAGGTACTTGAATGATGATGTGTAGAAGGCGTTAGCTGAGCTAAGCCATTTTTATAGACAACTTTGTGCTAAAGAAATTAAGAAAGATATTGTTGGAACAATTGCGTTAGTTCCAGCAGGTTTTTCTGTGGTGGAGTATGATGTGGAGAGTGAACCTCGATGGGTTCTCACAGGGAGAGATAGGGTTTATACTGGTTCGGGCCTCCCCTAGGGGATAATAACCCTACGTCCAGTTTGTAGTGGATTTGGCATGGAGTGCCTTGATGTGAAGAGGATAACTCCAGGGTCTCATGGTCCCCTGGAGCATGTCTCCCGCTACAAGGGCTTGGCCCTGCTTTTATAGGCACGCAGGCCAGAGGAAAAGACTGGGATGCCCCCCTATGAGCCCTTGGCTCATAGGGGCAGAGAGGGGAAAAGGAGCTAGCTACGGTACAAAAAGTGCCAGGCAACTTTACAGCTTTACTAACTTGTCAGACTGCACCAGGCTTTGACCAGCTAAAAGATATGCCGAAGGCAGAGGCTGGGGGAAAGGCTCCGGAGTGCACCCCAGAGGGGAGCTTCGAAGCATGCTCCGGAGGGTGGCCTCCGGGCTTGGCTCCCGGAGGGTGGCCTCTGGACTTGGCTCCCGGAGGGTGGCCTCCGGGCTTGGCTCCCGGAAGGTGGCCTCCGGACTTGGCTCCGGAGGGTGGCCTCCGGGCTTGGCTCTCGGAGGGTGGCCTCCGGACTCGACTCCCGGAGGGTGGCCTCCGGACTCGGCTCCCGGAGGGTGGCCTCCGGACTTGGCTCCGGAGGGTGGCCTCCGGACTCGGCTCCTGGAGGGTGGCCTCCGGACTTGGCTCCGGAGGGTGGCCTCCGGGCTTGGCTCTCGGAGGGTGGCCTCCGGACTTGACTCCCGGAGGGTGGCGTCCGGACTCGGCTCCGGGAGGGTGGCCTCCGGCACCCTGCGCCAGGGCCCGAATTTGGGGGCTCCGGGCCGGACCTCCTGGTTGAGGGCTCCGCAGCTACGGGCCCCGAAAGGCACATTGGGACCTGGAAACAATACTTAGAGAGAAAACAGGCTCCGACAGTACCTGGCTCTGGGCCGAAGCCTGTCGGAGGCTGACGTCATTTGGCCCCTGTTTAGGGGAAATATATTCCCCCAACAGTAGCCCCTCGTGTGTAGGCCTTCGGAACGAAGGGGTGCACGCGCCCTTAGGACAAATGACCTGAAAACACTTTAGAGAAAACATACCTTCGGAGCCAGGACCGAAGGAGACCTCGATTCCTGGGGGTAATAAATGCTCGTGCCAGAGCGGCCTCGGGGAGCCCGAACGGCTCCGCAACGGTCAGAAAAGTTACCGTTACCTTGCTTGGGCTTGATTCGCTTTCGCCGGAGGCCCATCTGGCGGCGGGCTCGGCCCATGACGGTTGGAATTCTTACCGTGCCTATAAATAGGGACTTACCGCGCGCAGCCCCGGCACACTTTCATTCACTTCTTTCTTACCGCCTTACCACCTTCGCTCTCCTCTTCCTCCTAGCCTCGCAGAGCGACCTTCGCTAGCTTCTAGCCCTTCGCCATCCTTTAGTCCTTCGAGCCGAAGTCTGATCGGAATGCCGAAGAAGGCAGCGACGAAGCCCCTGGTTTTGGGCTCGAGCTCGGGCTCCGCCCAAGTGCAGGCGGCGGCAGCAGCGGCCGCGGCAGTGAAGCCCGCAGCTAGGCGACTGGGGCCGAGGGACCTTCGGACGCCCTCCGACAGGTTCGAGCAGACCCTAGAGATGAGGGCTTCGATCTCCACGGAGGAGTCGGTCCGGAGAGCCTGCGAGGGGAAGATTGCAGCGAAAATCCAATTAAGGGTTCCAGAGAAGTCGGAGGCCGTACCGAAGCCTCGGGCCGACGAGGTGGTGGTGTTTGAAGCCTTCTTTGAGGCCGGCCTCGGACTGCCGGCAGTGGGGATGCTGAGCGAAGTCCTCAAGGCCTACAACCTCGAGCTCCCTCAGCTTTCGCCCAACGCAGTGGCGAGGCTAGCTGTCTTTGAGTGGGCCATGAGGGCCGAAGGTTGCGAGGGCCGCGCGGATGTCTTCGTTGCCCTTCACGACGCCAACTGCCAGCCGAAGCCCAGGGAGGGGACGGACCGCGTCAAGAGGGCGCTGGCCTTCGGCAGCGCCAACTTTCAGCTCCGGAAGGAGTTCTAGGACGCCTTCCCTGCGAGGGCTGTAAACAACAAGTGGTATTCGAGATGGGATCAAGAGTGGTTCTACGCCTCCGTCGGCGCGAACTCTCCCCTTCGGAGTACCAACGCCCACATCCTGTACCGGCGTGAAGGGGTGGTGACGACCAGCGAAGGCCTTCTTCACTCGAGGATCTCGCTGCTCCGAAGGGTGGCGGTGAAGATGAGCATGAGGGACCTCGCGGAGGAGTTCATCACCCTTCGCCTTAGCCCCCTCGCGCGCTCCTGGCCGGAGGGTCTCTTCCAGGCTTCGGGTCGAGGTGAACTCAGCGAGCTGGCCTTCGACCGTTTCTGTAAGGCTTCGCGCTCTTCTTGCTTTTAATACTTCGAATACTTTGCTCCTAACTCAACTTTTTCGTGTAGCCGACCTCGACATGAGGACCCCGGAGGAGTCCATCGCAGCGGCGGACCGAGTCGTCGGGACTCCGACCCCCGAGGAGCAGAACCAGCGCCTCGCCCTGGTGGGGTCCTGGGAGCGCTGGAACAGAGTATGGAGCGCGCTCGACCTCGGAGGGCTCCCAGCTCTACCGGACTTCGCCCACCTGGGCGCCTCGTCGGCCGGAGCCAAGAGGAAGAGGGGGGACGAGGACGAACCGGACGCCTCGGGGGAGGCTGCGGCGAAGCCCGCAGCTACTCCGACCCCCAAGAAGGCCGCGAAGCCCCTGGCGGTGAGGACTTCGGGGGCGGAGGCCGACGCGCGCACTCCTGCTGCAAAAGAGGCCACGGATGCCCCGGCGGAACCAACTTCGGGCGCGGAGGTGGATGCGCCAGCTTCGCAGCGAGGGAGCTGGAGGACACACTTAGCCCCTGCTTCCTTTCAAGAGATCTCTGATGATGGTAAACCCTTTTTCTTTTGCATGCTTCTCTTCAATATGCAGGTTTTGACTTGGCTCCTTGCAGAGGACGAGGACGATGCGAGGCCCGCTAAGACGAAGCCGACAAGCGAGGGTGGATCGAAGTCTGCCGAGGCGAAGCCCACGGAAGCTTCGAGTAGCAGCGGCGGCAGCAGCGGCAGCGGCAGCGACTCGGAGTCCGAGAGTACTTCGTCCGATGACGGAGGCAGCGGCGACCGCGAAGTCCCTCGAGGCGAAGAAGAGGTGGACGTGGTGGGCCTGAGCCCTGCCTCGCCGGAGCCCGCGGAGACCACCGTGGCGGTGATTCACCCCTTCAAGCCGAGGGGGGGCGTGACGGCGGCGGCGATCCTCGGCTTCCGCGAGGCCTGCGCTTCTGCGGAGGAGGGGGACTTGGTGGCCCAGCTTAGCCACCGAGATCCCACGGAGCTCTTCGTTAGCTCGAACGAAGTCCTCATGCGGGTGAGCGGAGCCCCTTGTAGCTTCGAACTATACTTGTCCCTTGGTTAATACTTAAGGTTGCTTGAATTCCTGCAGGCCTTCGCACTGAACGCGGCAGCTTCGACTGCTGCTGACCGGCGGATGGAGCGCCTCGCAGAAGAGAAGGAGGCCCTTCGCCGCGAGGTCCTGGAAGAAGTCGAGAAGCGGAGGCGGGCCGAGGCTTCGGCCGCTGAGGAGAAGGAAGCCTTGGCCTCGGAGACGGCTCGGCTCCGCGCGGAGCTCCAAGCTTCGAAGGACGCCGAGGCCCGTCAGGCGAAGGAGAACGAGGAGCTCCGCCAGCGGGCTCGGGATCTTGAGAGCTTCGTCGTGGCTAATCTCGGCGAGGCCACTCAGAGTCTGACCGAGGTCCTTGAGAAAATAGGGACCGAGTGTCGGACTCCGGATTTTGGCGATCAAGACCCGATTGGGGACCGAGCCGACTTCTTGAAGACCGCAACCTCGGTAGCGGACGAAGCGCTGACGGGCTTCGCTCTTATGGCCGGTCGCGTCGCCGGTCAAGGGGTGTTGCATATGCTTCATGCCGCAGGGTGCGACCACCTTCGGGCGGCAACCTCCATGGCCCCCGTGGCCTTCGGGGGCCCGCACTTGGTGACGCCTCCGGGCGAAGTCCGCGGGGCCTGGCGGCGGCTGCAGGAGCCTTGGAAGGAGCAAGGCTGCGAGGCAGTCCTTGACCTCATGAAGGCCCTTCGACAACGCCGGTTCAAGGGGCCCGTCGACTCGGACAAGCCTTTGACCTCGACGACTCCGCCTCCGAAGGTGTAGATCTCCTTAGGCTTCCTTGTAATACCTAGCTGTAGGCTTTGTAAAAACTTATCAGTTTATTAATATGAATGCGGGGGTTTTTTATACCTGCCCAGGCTCAGCCTTCGAGCATAGACCTCGAAGTCCTCGAGGACTCTGAAGGGCTTCGACAACTGTGGGCGATTCTTGAAGTAGCTAGGTCCGAAGGCCCCCCTCGGTTTAAGCTTCCGAGGGGGTCTAGGGGCGAAGCCATCTCCGAAATAGCTCAGGATTTGCTAGCCGCTGTGAAGGCGGAGCCCCTTCAGAGCCCTTTACCTTTGCCTTCGCGAGCGGCCTTAGCGAGCGACGAAGCCCTAGACTCTTCTGCCTTCGACACGGCTCCGCCTGCTTCGCGAACCTGGAGCAACCTGCAAAGCGGAAGCCGAAACCTGTGGGCTTCGGAGCCTGGACGGGCCGGTCGAGGGAGAGCGGGATCCGACGAGGCAACATCCAGCCGAGGGGGCCCCCGCCGAAGGAGAGGCAAGCGAGGGTTGGGGCCTCGCACTCGGTTCTTTTTAGGCTTAGACACAGATTACTCGTAGTTTGTTTTCGAAGCATGTTTGCATCATACTTCTCAATTGTCTCTTAATGAACGGAGTTTATTATATTTGCATACTTCGCTTGTATGCTTCGCATTGTTTGGCTTCGAATGCTTAGTTTGTCACGCTCGTACTGCGCATTACACTCGCACACCTCGCATACATTCTTCCCCCCTTTTGCTCGTGGCAGTTAGGGACTTAACCATTGCTGGTGCGGGCAAAAAATAAACATGCGAAGGGGTGCGCCTTTTCGGCGGCTTCGGATATTTGGATTTGTACCGAGCGAAGGCCTCTTACGGGCTCCGAACGCATCGATTTGGTGCGAAGCAAGGCTTCCGCATAACCAATTGGAACGAAGCATGCTTCGGCGTGCCGGGATTTGGATGCTGTGCGTGGGCGAGGCCCTGAACGCACTAGGATTTCTTTAGCGAAGTTTGACTTCGACAAACTTAGCTTTTTAGCTTAGGTCACGTCACACGAAGCGGGGCTCCGGTGCGTGTTTAGATAATGAAGCAGGGCTTCGGAACTTGGTCCTGTAGTGAGAAGGATATTTGGTGTGGATTCACCGAACCTGTGATAGCGTGAGCCACCTTCGACTCTGAGCCACCTTCGACTCTGGGTCACCTTCGACCCTGGGATGCTTCGGGTGCGGAACCCGGAATCCCTGGGATGCTTCGGGCGCGGAGCCCGGAATCCCCGGACGCGTCGGGCCAGTGACCCGGAGTCCTTTTAAACTCACTGCTACGGGCCCGGGGGCGCTGTGTAGCCTTCGGAGGGGTACTCCGGATTTTATGAAGCGAAGCAAGGCTTCGGTTTTAAATAAGGCGAAGCATGGCTTCGGGTTTAAATAAGGCGAAGCATGGCTTCGGGTTTAAATAAGGCGAAGCATGGCTTCGGGTTTAAATAAGGCGAAGCATGGCTTCGGGTTTATGTTAATGTAACTGCAGATTGGTGCATCGGAGTAAGGCTTCAGGCGGTCCTTACCTTGTAGCCCTCGGAGCTTCGATGACCTTTGGAACGTGGAGCGGAGCCCCTTGCCGGAGAGTGGGCTCCGGTATGCGAAAGATGGAGGAAGGCGAAGGTGGCCTTCGATCTACACCCGAAGCCCCTTGCCGGAGGGTGCGCGAAGCGAGAAAGCCTCGATGCTCCCCCCTCGGGCGCACTTCGGGTTGCAGGCAGTGGTAGAGAACTTAGCTTCTAGGACTAAGGTCCCCACGGACGGCGCCAACTGTTGGAACAATTGCGTTAGTTCCAGCAGGTTTTTCTGTGGTGGAGTATGATGTGGAGAGTGAACCTCGATGGGTTCTCACAGGGAGAGATAGGGTTTATACTGGTTCGGGCCTCCCCTAGGGGATAATAACCCTACATCCAGTTTGTAGTGGATTTGGCATGGAGTGCCTTGATGTGAAGAGGATAACTCCAGGGTCTCATGGTCCCCTAGAGCATGTCTCCCGCTACAAGGGCTTGGCCCTGCTTTTATTGGCACGCAGGCCAGAGGAAAAGACTGGGATGCCCCCCTATGAGCCCTTGGCTCATAGGGGCAGAGAGGGGAAAAGGAGCTAGCTACGGTACAAAAAGTGCCAGGCAACTTTACAGCTTTACTAACTTGTCAGACTGCGCCAGGCTTTGACCAGCTAAAAGATATGCCGAAGGCAGAGGCTGGGGGAAAGGCTCCGGAGTGCACCCCAGAGGGGAGCTTCGAAGCATGCTCCGGAGGGTGGCCTCCGGGCTTGGCTCCCGGAGGGTGGCCTCCGGACTTGGCTCCCGGAGGGTGGCCTCCGGGCTTGGCTCCCGGAAGGTGGCCTCCGGACTTGGCTCCGGAGGGTGGCCTCCGGGCTTGGCTCTCGGAGGGTGGCCTCCGGACTTGACTCCCGGAGGGTGGCCTCCGGACTCGGCTCCCGGAGGGTGGCCTCCGGACTTGGCTCCGGAGGGTGGCCTCCGGACTCGGCTCCCGGAGGGTGGCCTCCGGACTTGGCTCCGGAGGGTGGCCTCCGGGCTTGGCTCTCGGAGGGTGGCCTCCGGACTTGACTCCCGGAGGGTGGCCTCCGGACTCGGCTCCGGGAGGGTGGCCTCCGGCACCCTGCGCCAGGGCCCGAATTTGGGGGCTCCGGGCCGGACCTCCTGGTTGAGGGCTCCGCAGCTACGGGCCCCGAAAGGCACATTGGGACCTGGAAACAATACTTAGAGAGAAAACAGGCTCCGACAGTACCTGGCTCTGGGCCGAAGCCTGTCGGAGGCTGACGTCATTTGGCCCCTGTTTAGGGGAAATATATTCCCCCAACAGATATGATGGAGAAGTTGGAGAAAGAGATACCAGTGCTTTTATGTAAATTGGAAAAAATATTCCCTCTAGGATTTTTCAATCTAATGCAACATTTACTGGTTCATCTTCCATATGAAGCTAAGGTAGGCAACCCTGTGCAATATAGGTGGATGTATCATATTGAAAGGTCCCTAAAGAAACTTAGAGCGATGGTTGGAAATAAGGCCAGAGTTGAAGGTTGCATCACGGAAGAATTTAAATTGAAAGAGATAGCATACTTCACTAGTGTATACTTCGCTGAGAATCACAATGTCAACACACCTACTATGCGGTACCATATGGATGAAGACAATCCTTGTAGTGACCTTCAAATTTTTGGTTGGAAGGGCATAACTGTTGGTGTTTCCACGACATATTATGTAACTCAGGAAGAACAGACATATGCCTTGCTCTACATGTACTCAAATATGGAAGAGATGGAACAATATTTTGCGTAAGTGAATGCTTTTTAGTTTTATATTTTACCTACAATGTTTTATACCTGTTTTTTACCTATTCGTTACAATGACAATATGTTTGATTCAAAATACTTGACGTCTAGTTGTCAACCAACAGAGAAGCAATTAGATAAGTTGAGTCGAGAAAGAATAAATGGTGGGCCTAGTTTCCTCACTTGGTTCAGAGAACATGTAAATCCTTACATTTTATGACACGTATTATTTTACTCTATTAGGTTAATTATCTTATAAAGTCGTATGATTTGCATTGCATGCTCGCCGACAATGTACATATAGACTTACGATAGCTCTCTTACCGAAGTATTACTGCCAAAAGTTACAGTCGATATGATGTGAATGGTTTCCTCTTCCATTCAACTATTTTTGAAGCGTATCGACCTCTGGCGGCAACAACTAATACTGGAGTTGCTACAAGGGTCGTTGATGGCCAAGGACACGAAACTATGTATTATGGAATCATCAAAAATATAATCGAGTACAACTTTGCCAGGAATAAGGAGCTTAAAGTAGTCTTCTTCGATTGTGATTGGTTTGACCCCAAACATGGTACTCGAGAAACCAATTTGGGATGGTTGAAGTCAAACACGCAGAACAACTATGTGGTTGCGATAATTTTGTCCATGCTCACCAAGTCAAGCAGGTGTATTATATGTCGTACCCATGTGAAAACTAAGTGCTTGGTGGGTAGTCTACATAGTGAATCCTCGGGAACGTCTACACACCCCTAGTGATGGTGCTTATCAATTGGAGGTTGAAGAGGTCGATGAGGTTTACCAATATGATGAATTGTCGATTTCGTTTAATGTAGAGCCAGACTCGCCAACATATTCTTTTCTTGGTGATTCTAATGATGTAGCAGTTCCCGAGAAAAGGAAACAACATCATAAGAAGAAAAAAGTAACATGGCATGCTTCGGGGGAGAAAGGGACAATTTGATCCTGATTCTGATGATAATTGACAAGTAATTGTTTTCATACATGCATTGTGTATGTTAAATATATTTCATATTATATGTTTTTTCATAAGTTATAACTTTTCATACTAATAAATGCTCATGTGTGCTTGTTTTTAATAGGATGTCGAAAAAGGTGAAGAGTGTCACGAGGAAGCTTTTTGGTTTGAAGACTACACTAGCGAGTACACCGGCGACTCAGGAGGACACCCTATTCTAGGGTACATCCTCTTCTTCAAATAGACGTCGTCAAGAGCAGCTCTTGAGATGCATAGATCCAACATTAATGGGTCGGCCTATTGCATTTCTAAGAGATGATGAGGTAACCTTCAAATTGATTTTTATACTGGTTATAAACTATTACTAATTGTTTTAATACTATTTTGCAGGAGGAAGAGCATCCGGAGGGTGCGGGTTAGGAGGATGATCTGGAGGGTGGGGGTAGGAGGGGGATGACCCGGAGGGTTTGGGTCAGGAGGAGGTGAAGGGTAAGTCTCATACTCTAGTGTTTTACTTTACTTCAAAAAATTTCTTTCAGTAAACTAACTTTATTTATTATGTATTTCTAGATATTGGATTGACTCTCGGTTTGACGACACTTCGAGGGTCAAGTAGGTTAACGAGATATTGGGTAACCTGTGTCGTTTGCACTACCCAGGGGTGCTGACATTGTCGACCGGTGATCGGCTACTATGGTAGACATGGGACCAATACCGGTTTTCTCTTGACGAGACCCATGGAACTGCCTAGGGGTTGGTGTCTCATGACTTCTGGGTATGTGTTTTTTTATTCATTGTTTCATTTTAATGCAAAACTTTTGGAGTTATAGTACGTTACTAATCATGACTTTTGCAGTTACGTTTTTGCTTTCTAGAATCGGGAAATCACCATAATTATGCCCTTGCCGTCTTCAACAACAATGCACACAAGGTGGTGAAGGACACGATTTCGTATGCCCGTATTCAAGCGAACAATGCGTACTACAAGGAAAAGCTAGGGCAACGAATGAGGAAGGTGAGGGGTTCTTCAACAATATACTTGACTGAGGAGGAATATTGTTCGGTAAACAATTGTAACTCTTTTAATCTTCGATTTTGAGATTTATTTTCATATAATGAAGAAGCTTAAAATTTCTGTCCAGGTAAGGATTCCGTGGTTTGCAAGCCACGAGGATGCCTACTTTGAATTCTGCAAGATTTGGTTTTTAGCTGGATTCAAGAAGACTTCGGAGTAGAAAAGACAATGTCGTGGAATGGATCCGAAGCACAAATATGGAGCTGATGGACATATCTGCCATGCTAAACGCATGGTAAGACCAAAACTTGTCACTTTATCTATATATACATTGTAATGCGACTAACACATATCTATTGTACATGAAGCTAAATCTGGCCATGTGCCAAGTGACATCAAGGTCTATGCTTCTGGTCACAAAGGAAGAGATCCTACATAGCTAGATATTTTGTGTAGACAAATAACCACGAATCATTTGGTGAGATGTTAACAATGTTAATTAAGAGTTTGCGTCATTTTTCTCCACCTAATCGGACATGTTCATTTTTTGTAGACGCAATATGGTCAACACATGGTTCAACTCCATGGAGAGGACTATGATTGGCAGAGAGAACCTATCGACCCAATGGGCATGTACTCCAACGGAGGTGGAAAAATCCATGGACGATGAGACAATGTTTTTCTCAATGTTTTGTGTATGCTACTGTAATGGTAACTAACTTATTCAATGTTGTAGGTACTCCATGTTCAATGGAGTTACTGACTCGAGGGCGGTGAGAGCTCAAAAGTCAGCTCAATCATCGCAGAGCTCCATCAGAGTTATCTCTCGCTGTTCAGAAGAAAACTTGCAAGTGCTTCAGCTGAGGGAGGAATTGATGAAGCGAGATGAGGAAGTGAGGCAGCAAGTCTAGAAAATGATGCAGCGAGACGAGCACATAAGGCGGCAACAAGAGTATTATGCCCCTTGCTTAACACAACAGCAGGCGATGATGCAAGTAAGTTTAGTTTACTATATTACAACTATAAAGTATTTAGCAATAGGTTTAAAACTAACTGATTGCATTACAACATGTATAGAAAATAGCCCAGCAGCTTCATGGATTTGACATGTCACAGTTCCAAACGCTACCTTCCCCGCCACCATTTATTCCTCCTCCTGCAGTTGAGTTACTTTAGTTAGTTAAGATACTTAAGATAGCGTTTAGATAGTTATTTGAGTTCATTCTCTAATTTTATCTATTGCTTCAGATTGTTCGTACGCCCGGTCAGGATGGACCCTCGGCTTCAAATGTGGATGAACCGAGAGGCAGCGGCGGCGCCCACAACTCCAACCAACCAAATGTGGGTGATAAGTGAGTATGGATGTGATATGTGAAGTTTGAATGTGAATTTGGATGTGATATGTGAAGTTTGAATGTGAATTTGGATGTGATATGTGAATTTCGATGTGATACGTGAATTTGGATGTGATATGTGAAGTTTGAACGTGAATTTGGATGTGATATGTGAATTTGGATGTGATATGTGAATTTGGATATGATATGTGAAGTTTGAATGTGAATTTGGATGTGATATGTCAATTTGGATGTGATATGTGATTTTGGATGTGATATGTGAAGTTTGAATGTGAATTTGGATGTGATATGTGAATTTGGATATGAAATTGTGATTGAAAGTGAGTGTGAATAGGAGAACCAAGCAAAACAAAAAATTCCAGCTAACTTCCGTCGGCTTTGACCATAGCCAACAGAAGTTAGCTGTTTTCGGCCACGTCAGCAGAAACATCTAACTTCTGTCGGCTAGGGTAAAAGCCGACGAAAGTTACGACAGTTTGCCACGTCAGTAGAGGCAAGCTAACTTTCGTCGGCCAGGCTAGCTGACGGAAGTTAGCTGGCCACTACTAACATGGCAGAATACCACGATAACTTCCGTTGGCCACATGAAGCCGACGGAAGTTAGCTAACTCCCGTCGAACCGCTTCATTTAATGTTTTGTCGACATAAGTTGGTTTCTTCCATCGGGAAAGGCTTAACTTTCGTTGGCCAAAGCCGACGGAAGTTTGCCGAATTCTTGCAGTGTATATCATTTTTTTGAATTTCAGAGTAGTGGTGACGTTCCTCCATGAAGAAGGAAACTTTACAATTATACATCTATCCATGAATTTGTCGGGTAGAGGACACTTAATGAGGTCAAGTTCCTTTGTAGTGCACACAACCTTATGAGCTTGTTCCACCATAGAACAATTATTCACCATCTTGTCGTCATGGAAACTCTCCATAAGGTAAAGTTTAATACCTGCATAAGATGTGCCATGTTTTGCAATCAAAGCATCCCACAAAACTTTTATATTTTCCACAGTGATGTAAACATAACATAGACAATCATAGAGTTTGTCTAGAATGTATCTCACGAAGAGATTATTAGCCTTAGTGAATTTCTTTTGCTCATCAACAGAATGTTCACTCTCAGATTGACCAAGTCTCACTTTTCATACATTCATAAAAGTAAGCTAAAGACAATCATTTTCTTGCCATATCTTCAAATGCACACCAGAAATTTTTTCTCACCTCAGCGCATCCACAAAACTAGCCATTAAATAAATTACATATTACCTATAATAAGGTTTTTGGATTATTGGAGAATTATGCAATTGCAGTATTAATTTTCGAATTAAATAAATTATGGCAGTCGAAAGAACTAGCATGTACACATCTAATATACTAGTAGATATGAACATGACAATCATGATCTCGCTAAACATGATTAAGAACTGTAAGAGAGCATGACACACAAACTATGTGGTAGCAGACGATGAAGCCATGGCCGATGTCGAACAATCCTTATTGGTGTTTGTCGAGAATATGATCCTAGGGTACCTCTCAAGTGGATTTGTGAGGATTGAGTGGAGGAAGAGTCAACATACACATCATTAAAGATGATTAGTCAACGATCAACATCATCTAGTCGGCTAACAGTTGGCAATACGAAAGCTCCTTGAGTCTAGCACCCGGGAGGCTTTCCTGACTATAGGCACTCAAACAGTCACTATCAAGAGTCAGGTCACCCATTAAACTCCACGATGCGTAATTGCGTAATTAATACGACTATTATCGTTCATAGGTATTACCCATGAACTCACCATTATTCTCATAATTGGCCAGGTCGTGGGGCGCCTTAATGAAGATTTGTAATCCTTGATCTCTCTCATATATGAAGGGATCATGGGAGCCTTTTGAAGGAGAGGTTTTAGAGATTCCCAACGTTTCCAAGGCTTGAGGCTATTTTAGTCTTTAAACTCATATTACACATACATAAGTAGGGTTATTATCTCCTAGGAGGCCTGAACCTGTCTAAAAACACCCCTTTGTCTCGCCTTTTGAGATAACCATTGAGACTCATCCACAGAACTCCCCTTATCCAAACCAAAATCTTACTATAGGTACCCCTGTAGTACACTATTACTTCGTACAGAACGATAGTTGGTGCGCCGGGTAGGGGAGTGATTCTGTGTTTTTTTACTAACTCGATGTTAGTTGTTTTCAAGGTCAACACCTAGGTTCCCATGGGATCCATGATCACCTATGGGATCCTGACCATTGTTGGTGATTCTATGCGGCAACTAGATTTGACTACCTTTAGGTGGACTAAGGCGAGGGTTCCACGCACTTTAGTTGTGATTTTGTCCTGTTGGCGTAACAGATTACGCCGACAGGTTTGAAGAAACTAGGTTAAGGTGGAAAGCTTTTCTCAAAGGCTGTATTCTTGGATCTCGAGTTCTGTATCATGTACAACACTAGGGAGAGGGTATTTATAGTGGAGCCCTACACTGGACCAATACCCTCCGATCCCCCAGTCTTACATACATCATACAACTCCCATACCCCTGGTCGGTAGGGATACGGTCATAACGACTCTGCCAGTCATTCAATGACATGGCTTCATTGCCTAGCATGACAATTTACAAGTGTGGTATTGTCGTATACCTAACCTGACTAGACCGCTACCGACCCGCCCATCACGCTCCACTGGGACTACTTGACGTCATAGTTGACGCACTCCTACTTTATTAGTTGGCGTCCCGCCTTGAATGGACTCCCGACCTCCGAAGGATTCGCTTCAGACCTTTTGACGGGGGCCGAGGGGTTCGGGGGCGAAGGATTCCGGTACGGGGTAGGCATCGCACCGGACCTCACTTCGACCCAAGGGCCTAGGCCTCCTCGAAACCCACCTTCGGCCCGAAGCCTAACCCAAGGTGTCTTCCACCAATCTCTGTACTGCTCTTTGGGCCCACACGGCCATAGGCCGTGATACTCATGATGACCGTTAACCTCGCTTGGAATACTGCTAGGATTATGTAACACCCCAGAAATTAAAAGGAATAAAATAAAAAGAAAAATATTATTCAAATCATTTTGATTTATTAAAAGAAAAAAATCCCAAAAGAACCCAAATAAAGCCAAACAGGGAGAAATACTTGAAATCTGGACTTGAAAATTTTATGAGATGAACTAGAGACCAAGATATAATTTTAGGAATTTTTACAAATTTTTATCAACAGTGGTTCAACTCTTAATCAAATAAATGAATTCCTGGAATTATTTTAAATCAGAAAAGAATTTAAAATGCTTATTGGGCCCCAACCTCGAAACCTCCTTCCTAAAGCCTTTTAGGCCCAGCCCACCACTGCTCTCTCTCTGACAAGCGGGCCCCGCTTGTCGGCGCTTTTCCCCGCCTCCCTCTCCCGCCCACGCCCGCTTGGCCCCACCGGTCAGCCCCCGCCGCGCCACTGACCGCCCGGACCCGCCTGTCGGCCCCTTTCCTTTTTCGTTCGCCCACTGACAGGTGGAGCCCACCTGTCAGATTCATCTTCCTCCCGGGAAGGGGATCCCCTTTCCTTCTTTCCGGCGATCACCTTCCTTTTCCTCACCGCCGGCCGCCCGCGTTCGCTTGATCCACCCCGGATCGCCTTCCCTGATCACCGACGACCCCATTCCTTCTTTAGCCACGCATTTTCGCGTTTATGGCAGTACAACCGGAGCTCGTGGAAAGGGATCGCCGGAGCCCTCTCGGCTTCCTCGATTCCCTTCCATTCCGACCACCGGCGACCCCTATTTAAACCCCTGTGGACGCCGCCCTAACCCCCACACCGCCTAAGCCAAGCCGAAGCACTCTCGAGCGCCCTGCTCCATTCTTCGGTTTCTTCCACTGTACCAACTCCGGCGAGCAATCGCCGTCGATCCCGACCCCCTTCGCCCTAGCCACCGCCACCGGAGTGATCGTCGACCACCACCCGTCCCCGGCCCCCCTTCCGTTGGCCGTGGACACCGCCGGATCGCCATCGCCGACGACCACCCGTACACCCCGCCTCGTCTACCCTCGTCGCCGGCCGCCATCCGTCGCCATCCGTCGTCGCCGGAGGTACCATCATGATCGCCACCTTCTCCTCTTTCCGTTTTCGCCATAGGCTAGGATCCTAGGCCCTCGCCGCCGTCGCCACGATCGCACCCGTGCGCCACCGTCGCCGGAGAAGAAGGGGGCGTAACCCCTTAGCTGTGTGCCGTGCCGGACGAGCCCCTGGCCGTCCGATCCAGATCGGAGGGCTAGGAATTAAATCCCTTCGGGATCTAATCCAGGCCCTCGGATCCGGTCAAAGCGGTACCACGCGATCGTAGCCGTCGGATCTAACTTAAAAACGCGACTTAATCCTGTGCGTCCACGCGTACCCCTTCGGTATGTTTTAATCTGGGCCGTTGAAACTCATTTAAAACCCCCGCCTCGCATCTGGCCGCTGGATCCAGATCCAACGGCCCAGATCGCTCGGGTCCACGCGCATAGTCACGGGTTCACAGTGAACCTGGTTCACCGTGGACCAGAGACTGTTTTTCTGTTTAAATAAAATTCAGAAAATAGTTTAAACTTCAAAAATTCATATCTTGCTCATTTTAACTCCAAATTTCACCATTCAAATTTTGTTAGAACCAGAATATTATTCTCTACACATTAATGCCATAAAAACAGTATACTTCTGTTACCCAAAATATTATTAATAAATAAATGGATAAAAATCCCTTAGGGTTAAAATTAATAATACAGAAAATAAATTGGGAAAAAAATTCTAAAATATTAAACTTTACTGTTTTGTACAAAACCTTGAAATATTAAAAATATTACTTCACATAATAAAACCTACAAATGTGTATGTTTAATATTTGGTGAATTTTATCTGTTTATTGAATGTACTGTTTATTTTCCGTATCGAGAAGACTACGAGTTCGTCGAGGAGCAGGAGTTCTACCCCGAGGTTCCTCCATCCCCATTTGCTGATCAAGGCAAGTCATCGACCACCGTTGTGGACACAGTTGATCATTATTGAGCCCATGATTTAATAAATTATCGCTATAACTCATAGGTTAATATTGCATTAGTCAAAGATCAAGCCCTACACTTATATTTATTAGATCCCCGTCCTTGTGTGCAAACCCAAGCCATGCTTATTGAGCCTCAACTCCTTGTCACCCTACAAATATTATATTAGCTAGTGCCCTATGTACCGGCACAACTGCTATAGGATATAAAGAATGAGTCGTAGAATAGATGAATTCTGGTATATGAAATACCCCGTTATTCTTGTCTCTGGACTCTGTTGGAGTTAGGTATGTTATAAGTATGGTGGGTTCCGGGTGCAAGCTCGGGTTTTGGTACGTCGCACCCGGGGCACTATAAGGACCGGTCTGCGGGATCTGTTGCAAAGCACTTCCGTACCAACCACAAGTCTAATGGGTAAGTCCTAACTGGAAGTGTGGAACACTCCGTCTCACGGCACCATAGTGGAGGGGGCAAGGGGCTAGCCCTCAGGGCGCCTTGTACCGACGATGGCTCAAGAGGGGGTATTGTGGAAACTCGACATGGCGAGACACGGTACGAAACCTATAAGAGGGTGCTGTTGAGTCGGGGAAGACCATATGGAAGGTTTTGGCACGAGTTCCCGTGTGATGGGTCATCTCGTTACACTTCGGTGTAGGTGATGAGTGCGTGCCTTGTGGGTACAGTGGTACATCTCTGATCAGAGTACAATCAATCTTTTCGAAAAGCCGAGCCCACGGTCAAGGGCGGGTTGTGTGACTACTCGCAGTTAGTTTACAATTGTTTGAATGGATGAGTTATTCATGGCATGTAAGGACTGTTGTGCGGGGAGGTAAAACGTACTCCTCGAGTTAGAAGATGATGATGCATTCACATGTTTACTTTTCCGTACTAATAAATTGCTCACATTAAATGCTTTACAAATATGCTGCTTCCGCTAAACTAGCCACTATCTCCCTTGTTATTATCTTGCATTATATTTGCATTCGGTGGCTTGCTGAGTACATCTGTACTCACCCCGTTGACTTACAACATCAGAGCCCGTCTACTACGAGGAGGATGAAGGTCTGGAGTAGCGACCCAGTCAAGGCGAGACTGGAAGGAGGCGTTCATCTAGGACCCCTTGATTTTATTAGTTTCTGAGAAACCAAGGGTGGTTTCGGTGTTATGATGAGTGATTGACAGGCTTTTACCCTCTGTTCGAAGGGTACCTCCGGAGGGGCTTCGGAGGTGGTACCTCCGAAGGGTGTTCGGAGGTGTGTCACCGGAGTGTGTTCGGTGTTTGCTTGCTGCAGCTGTGCAGCGGAGTGTGCTCGTCGGAGGGGTCCGACAGTACGCGATGACTGGGTTCGTACCGAAGGCTTCGGTACTTTGGGCGGTACACCGGAGTGTGTACCGAAGGTTGCTAATCCGGAGAGGTCTCCGGAGTACTGGATACACTTGTTTGCTTGTCGGTGGTGCGCAGGGACTTCGGAGGCGACGGACAGGGTTCGAGCCGGGTGAACCAGGGTCAAGCGGGAGGCTTGATGCCAGGGGAGCGGGGAGCTCCGTCACGGTGGCTGCGAAGGTGGTCCGGGTCGGTCCTCGAGTCGAGGCGTGCCAGGTGAAGGCAGAGAGTGCGGAGCGTGGCTCCGGCTGAAGGTACTCCGAGACAAAGTCCTCGGAGGTGAGGCACTTCGAAGGTACTCCGGATGGAGTGACTTCGGAGTTGGTGGACCAAGTCCTCTGCGGAGGCAAGGGTTCGAAGTGTGCTCCGGAGGGAGACACTCGAAGGTGGCCCGACGAAGGTCTCAGAAGTCGAGGCGCATCGAAGGCATGGTCCGGGTGAGGCTCGTCGAGGAGTGTGCTCGGAGTGAGACACTGCGACGAAGTGCTCATGGAATGCTTCATGCGGAGGCCTTGGACGAAGGAGGGACTTCGAAGGGTGGTACTCCGAAGGTGGGGCTTCGGAGTGAGGATGACTTGTGGTGCTTCGGCCATGCATGGCTTCGGTACACGGACGGACGGTGTTCGAGCTAGGAGTAGCTGCGAAGCCATGGTGGTCCACTCCGGAGGTGGTGGTGCGAAGGCCCAAGGGCTTTGACGGCTTCGACTTAAAACCGTCACTGTATCGAAGGTCATCTTCGGCGGAGCGAAGGCCAACAGGCTGCAGGCTTCTCGCCGAAGCTACCGCACCCTCGCGTGCGAAGGGAGGTTCCAGAAGTCAACACTGTAAAGGCTGACACTGTCTGTTCTGAAAAAGGTTGACACTGTCCCCTCTGCAGCTGACAGAGAAGCCTCCAAAATAAAGGTGGACTACCTTTTGTACCCCTTAGTTCTGTAGAGACAAATCTGTTGTAAACCCTAGGGGTAAAGTAGTCACTTCCTTAGGATGAATCCATGGGCTATAAATATGGGGGCTCGGTAGGTAACATTTAACACTTTGAGCATTTACTGTTGAGCTCCTGTACACAGACCTCGCTGGTTTTCATCCAGAGTTCAATTTATTTCAGTGTTCCTTGTTCAAGCGGCGAAGCCCTGCTTCTGTGTGCTTTTGCTTGAACTCGCGTTGCATACCTCGCTAGTCTTTAGCTCACCGAAGCCTGTCTTGGCGAAGGGTGTTTTTCTCGCGAAGTGTGTTTTTCAGTGTGCTGTCGCTCTGTGTAACACGAGGCAAGACCTCGCTGATTACTAGCGAAGCCCTGGTTGTTTCCCGTTTTGCTTCTTGTGTCGAAGCCCTTAGCGTAGTCCGCTCTGTGTGCGTGTAGACCTTCGCGTACGAAGCCCAGCACCAGTTGCTGTCGCCAAGTACTTGGTCGAAGTCCTCAGAGGGCTGTCCACTCTTGCGAAGGGTGAAGTGCGAAGCCTGCTCGAAGCACCTCGTGTGCAGAGCCTGCACTGACTTGGCAGAGTAGATTTTCAAGGGTTGTTTGTGGAGCGAAGTCTTCTTGGCTTCGAACTTTTTGCTCCTGCGAAGCCTGTGTTCGGAGCTGTCGAAGTACCTCCGAACCAGACCTTCGAAGGTAGTGTTCGAAGCCTGTTCCGCAGAAGACAGAACAGAACCGAAGGCTAAGTTTTTAGCCTGAAATTTTAAAAGCTCCCATTCACCCCCCCTCTGGTCGCCGTTTCCGGTCCAACAATTGGTATCAGAGCCAGGTTAAGATCACCAGTTGACCTTAACCGGTTTTGTGATCTTTAGGCGACATGGATAGAGGCAGTAAAATTCCTCTGTTCGATGGGACAGATTTTGCATACTGGAAGGTGCGCATGGAGGCTTACTTGTTAAGCCAAGGAAATGCAATTTGGGAGATTGTGGACTCACAATACTCCATCCCTGATACCCGCACCACTCAAACCGAAAAAGATCAGTACATTGCCAACTCGAAGGCAAGGAACATACTGTTCATTGGTCTGAGTCGGAGTGAGTTTGATAGGGTGCAGCACCTTAGGACTGCTAGGGAGATTTGGACAACACTCACTATCTTTCATGAGGGCTCTGCTCAGATCAAGGCCAGGCGCCAAAGCACCTACAATCAACAGTATCAGCTGTTTGTGCAGGCACCTGGTGAATCTGTAGATGCCATGTTTTCTCGTTTTGACGTGATAGTGAGTAACTTGCGATCCAACGGGACGCTTGCTTACAGTGATCATGATAGGGCTATCAAGCTTCTCTATGCTCTCGACCGTAGCATATGGGAGGTGAAGATATCCAGCATTGAGGAGTCCACAGGCTATGACACTCTAACCTGTGATGAACTCTTTAGCAAGCTGAAGTCCACAGAGATTGCTAAGGCATCTCTTGCTGTGCACAGAAGCTCTTTGCCACAGCCATTGGCATTGGTTTCTAGCACTAGCCGTGGCACCACTGCAGAACCAAGTACATCAGGCACTTGTGTTCTTGCAGATGGTTTTGCTTTGTCCTCCCTGGTCTCCGTCACAAAGGAGCAGGTGGACACTCTAGCTGATGATGAGCTTGCTCTCATTGCCCGGAGGTTCACCCGCTTTCATCATGAGAGACGGGATCAGCGGAGAAGTGGTTTTAGTGGCTGCTATGAATGTGGCGACACCTCTCACATTAAGGCCAATTGCCCCAAGGTCAAGAAGAGAGAAGAGAGTGACCGCCCCAAATTCCACAAAAAGGAGAGGAAGCCCTTTGTGAAGGGCAAGCGCGGCAAGATGGCTAAGAAAGTAGCCAAGGCCGCTTCCAGAGCGTTTGTTGCTGCTCTCAGCGACATCGACACATCCTCAACTGAGGAGTCGAGCTCTGAGGAGGAGGAGTCCCCAAGGAAGGAGGACAAGAAGGACAAGAAGGGACGTGACTTCACCGGCCTTTGCTTCATGGCCGACAGCGATCACAGCGGCGATGAGCTTGACTCATCTGAGGTAAACCTATCATCTGACCAGCTTCTAATTAAATTAGATGAGCTAAATGAAGTTGTGCTAGGTCAGGATAGATTACTTGTGCAAGCCGCTAGAGAAAGAAAAGACCTTAGACTTAGGCTAGAAAATGTATCTACTGAATATGCCATGCTTAAGTCTAAATTTGATGATGCTGAATGTGAATCATGTTCTGTTGTCATGAGTGAGCTTGCTCAGTTGCGTTCTGTACATGCTCAAACTCTCTCTGAGCTTGAGACTGCACAGAAGTAGCTTTTGGAGGTGGATTCTAGACCTCATGATATTATTGATTGCATGAACTGCTCTTTATTGCGCGATAGCATTAATTTACGTGATAAGCATGTTCATGATTTGGAGGCTAGATTGGAGAGGGCCGGTAGTTCTAAGGATGTGCAACCTGTTTGTGACACTTGCATCACTCTTAAGGACCAGCTAGGCACTGTCAGAGAGCGAGCTGAAAACCTGATGTCCGAAAATGAATACCTCCTGTCCGTGGTTAACAAATGTACTGAGGGGAAGGGTAGGATGGATTTGCTCTTGGCCAAGACCAAGTTGTGTGCTGACAGAGCCGGGGTAGCTCTAGGTTTGGGTTTTGAGAGGATAGCTTCAGACAGTAAGACCAAAACTGTTTTTACCTCTCCCACCACCCTAGAGAAAGAGAGAGCTCTGTTGGACACCCCATCAGCCAAAAAGCCTACCCATCCACCAAAGAAAACCACTCCTCCTACCAAGAAAAACCCTCCCAAGAAAACCACTCAAAAGAAACCCAAGGAGCCTGTGAGAGTTGCTCCTGTGACCCATGAGAGTGCCACCAGGAGAGTGTTTCACTGTTCTTATTGTCAGCGGGCGGGTCATTTGATTGGTTTCTGTTTCCGTCGCATCAAGGATGAGCGACGTGCACAGGCGATGAGTTACCAGGACATGCATTACCCATCTTTAGGTATGCATGAGTCTGAGTTTTACTATCGTCCTGCTTTTGAGGCTCCTCGTGCTTCTCGGAGAGGTTTTGCTCCTCGAGGTCTTCACCATGTTCCATATGGTGGTAGACCTCAGGCTAGCAGATTTGTACCTCGTCAGAGTAGGAGACCTCGACATGTTGATTTTTCACAGCATGTAGGTAGACCTCGCACTTTGCATCATTCTGATTATCATGTGCGTAGACCGTCTGCTTTTACTGTGCCTACTACTCGTGTCACTCAGTGCTGGATGCCTCGTCATTATTTTACTCACCCCAGCACTGAGCGATCGAGACGTTCTCATCATGTGTAGGCGACAGGTCGAGGCTTGGAGGGCACGTGGATCATGGACTCCGGTTGTTCGCGCCACATGACCGGAGATGCAAATTGGTTCTCCAGCCTCACCACAACCAAGCAAAGGGAACATATCACCTTCGGAAACAATCGAAGGAGTAGAGTGAAAGGTAAAGGTGTGGTAAGAATTAATTCGAACTTCACTCTCAAAGATGTTGCTTTGGTTGAAAACCTGGGATACAATTTGCTGTCTGTATCTCAGTTGCTTGATGAGGGCTTCGAAGTGCGATTTCATCGCGATACTTCGCAAGTGCTCAATTCTGATGGCGTTGTGGTGTGTAAGATCTTTAGAGTTGGGAGAGTTTTTGGAGCTGATTTCTCAGAGTCGTCTGGTTCTTCTCATTGCCTTGTTGCACATTCGACTTCTGAGCTTTGGAAGTGGCATAGGAGACTAGGGCATATGAGCTTTGAGTTGCTCGCTCGTCTGAGCGCCCTAGGTCTGATCCGAGGATTGCCCAAGCTCAAGTTTGAGAAGAATTTAGTTTGCGCTCCTTGTCGACATGGAAAAATGATTGCTGCTTCGCATTCGCCAGTCACCACAGTGATGACTGAACAGCCCGGAGAACTTCTCCATATGGACACTGTAGGTCCTTCTCGGGTTAGTTCTTTAGGCGGCAAGTGGTATGTACTTGTTATTGTCGACGATTTCTCTCGCTACTCTTGGGTCTTCTTTCTTGCCAGCAAGGATGAAGTGTTTTCACACTTTCGGAGCTTGGCTTTGAGACTTTTTACTGAACTCCCTGGTGCATTAAAATTCATTCGAAGCGATAATGGCACTGAGTTCAAAAATAGTCTCTTTGTTGACTTTTGCATGGAGCATGGCATAGAACATCAATTCTCTGCTCCGCGGGTTCCTCAACAGAACGGTGTCGTTGAGAGGAAGAACCGCACTTTGGTTGAGATGGCTAGGACGATGCTTGATGAGCATAGGACTCCTAGAAAATTCTGGGCTGAGGCCATGAACACTGCTTG
This sequence comes from Zizania palustris, assembly GCA_019279435.1. Classification (NCBI taxonomy): domain Eukaryota; kingdom Viridiplantae; phylum Streptophyta; class Magnoliopsida; order Poales; family Poaceae; genus Zizania; species Zizania palustris. The sequence goes on from JAAALK010000082.1 coordinate 72,681,184, forward strand.
CTACATCTCAAACCGAATTTTCTTGCGCTCAATTTTAAACTTGACATCTTATGAGCTGCGTTTTGGGAGACAGCCCAAGGTTACTCATCTTCGAGTTTTTGGCTGTCGCTGCTTTATCCTAAAACGTGGTAACATGGATAAATTTGAGTCGCGCTCTTCTGACGGGATCTTTTTGGGTTATACTACTCATGGTCATTCTTATCGTGTTTATAACTTGGAAACTAACACTGTCATCGAGTCATGTGATGTGACTTTTGATGAATCAACCCCCTCTGTTAGTTCTGCTTTTGAACAGGCAAATGAACACGACATGGAACAGACCTTATTTGAAGAAGAAGATCCCGGAGAATTCGAGGATGAACCCCTACTACCCTCGACATCAACCCCCGAAGCTGACCCCGTTTCTACTACTTCGGCACGAGGTCCCGAAGCGACTACCTCAACATCGGTCATCTTGGACCACTCCAACGCACAAGTTGAGGGGGAGACTGCATCCCGCCGCGAGGCTCCACATCATGTCCAAAGGATGCACCCTCCCGAGCAGATCATTGGTGAGCTTGATCAAAGGGTAACACGTTCTCATGCCCATTTCACTAATGCTGCTTTTGTTGCTTCTTTCGAGCCTTTAGATGTTAGTCATGCACTTTCTGATTCTAGTTGGATCAATGCCATGCATGAGGAACTTGAAAATTTTGAGAGAAACCAAGTCTGGACTTTAGTTGATCCTCCACCAAATGTTCATTTCATTGGAACAAAATGGATTTTAAAAATAAACAAGGGGAGGATGGGACAATTGTTAGAAACAAGGCTAGACTTGTAGCTCAGGGCTTTTCTCAACTAGAAGGGATTGATTTTACTGAAACTTTTGCACCTGTTGCTCGCCTTGAGGCCATTAGGATTTTGCTTGCCTTTGCGACATCCCGGGGATTCAAACTCTATCAAATGGATGTCAAAAGTGCTTTTCTTAATGGCTTCATAGGTGAAGATGTGTATGTAAAACAACCCCCTGGTTTTGAAAACCCCAAGTACCCACATAAAGTCCTTAAACTTCATAAGGCTCTTTATGGACTCAAGCAGGCCCCTCGGGCTTGGTATGATAGACTTAAGTCTTTTCTGCTTGAGCGAGGGTATTTGATGGGCTCTGTTGATAAAACTTTGTTTACTCTCAAGCATGGCAAAGATTTCCTCCTAGTACAGATTTATGTGGATGATATCATCTTTGGTGGCTCTTCTCATGCTTTAGTTGCCGAGTTTGCAGATACCATGAGCAGGGAATTTGAAATGTCGATGATGGGTGAACTCACCTTTTTCCTTGGTTTGCAAATCAAGCAAAGCAAACAAGGTACTTTTGTCCACCAGACAAAGTACACCAAGGACCTGCTCAAGAAGTTCGACATGTCCGATGCGAAGCCCCTCGCCACTCCAATGGCTACATCTATAGCATTGGACCCTGACGAAGATGGAGAAGCCGTAGACCAGAAGGAGTTCCGAAGCATGATCGGCTCCCTCCTCTACTTGACTGCCACGAGGCCGGACATACACTTCGCTGTGTGTCTGTGCGCTCGTTTTCAGGCTTCACCACGAGCTTCGCACCGCCAAGCGGTAAAGCGCATCTTAAGGTATCTCAAACACACCCTTGAATTTGGCATATGGTATTCATCGTCTTCATCTTTATGTCTTAGAGGCTATTCAGATGCGGATTTTGCTGGGTGTAGAATTGATAGGAAGAGTACCTCTGGTACTTGTCATTTTCTGGGTACTTCTCTGGTTTGCTGGTCTTCCCGCAAACAGTCTAGTGTTGCACAATCGACGGCTGAGGCCGAATATGTTGCTGCAGCTAGCTGTTGCTCTCAGATTTTGTGGATGGTTTCCACTTTGCGGGATTTCGGGTTAGATTATAAGAGTGTTCCACTTTTCTGTGATAACACTAGTGCTATTTGTATTGCAAACAACCCGGTTCAGCACTCCAGAACCAAACACATTGATGTACGGTATCATTTTCTCAGAGATCACAATGAGAAGGGTGATATTGAACTTCAATATGTTGATACCCAACACCAGCTTGCCGACATTTTTACAAAACCCCTCGATGCTTCTCGATTTGCTTACTTACGTGGGGAACTTGGTATTTGTCATCCCTACGGCATTTTGTGAGGGGGAGCTGCTTTTAATTGTCTTGCATATGCTCATTATGTGTGGAATTGCACTTACATCTTTTGCTATTATATGCCTGCTTTTAATTCAAAGAAATCATGACAGCTCAGCTCTATGAAATATGTCTGGAACATTGATTGTGCATGATGTTTTATTTCCTAAAATCAAAATTTGCTCACCGCACAATCTTGTATCTAGCTTGTTTAGGCTGGACTGCTTTTAGCTATCTTTTATCTACTTGACAGCAAGACACTGTTCTTTGGATGCTAAAATATGCAACTTGAAAAATGTGTTCTTTATTCATGGATACTCTTCAAAATATTTAATTCATCAAAATCAAAATCAAAAATCCATGATTTGCCTGGTTTCAATGAAAAGATCCAGGAGGGTTTGTTTGTCGCACTACTCTATTCTAGACTGCTTTCCATTGCACATTGGTCTGAACTAGGATAGTGTAGTGTATGCCAAAATCACCGCCTTAAGCTTCAGATGGCTTTCTTGCCTAGGCTTGGCTTGATTGGAAAGTATAAGGTGGACAAACAAATAACCCCTGGCATTAAGAAAAGAACAACAAATTTAATGACTCATCAAGTTTGCTTTCAAAGCTCCTTTTGAACAAGACTTGTCTGTCTAGGGTAGAAATTGTTAGCTTTGAGCAGTCCTTGCCTTCACATGTCTAGCTGCTATGATTAAGTGGTGATGCTTTTATCTCACAAATGACAAAATCACATGCCATCATCTTGTTTCACAGAATGTTAAATTGAGCTGAGCACATGATCATTTGTGCTAATTTTGGCATATTTTTGCATTATATGTCTTTGCAATTCTATTCATTTTGAAGCTGTGCATCTTTTGATTGCTCCTTGATGCTTGCATTGCCAAAGGGGGAGAGGTTTGCTATGTTCTCTGCCGCAAGAAGGCATAGGGCATAATTTCGAAAGGGGGAGAATTTTTGACATAAAGGGGGAGAAAAATTTGCTTAACTCAGGGAGAGTTCTTATCAAGGGAAGATTTGCCAAAGGGGCTTTTACTCTTTCACAAAGGGGGAGAAAAATTCTTTTATCAAGTGACATGCTTTGGCACTTTTCTGAGTTTTTATGGTCACTTGTGTGCTGAAATTCTTAAATTATTTTGAAATTGGATTTGGTTGTCAATGCACTCATCAAGGGGGAGATTGAGAAACCAAGGGTGGTTTCGGTGTTATGATGAGTGATTGACAGGCTTTTACCCTCTGTTCGAAGGGTACCTCCGGAGGGGCTTCGGAGGTGGTACCTCCGAAGGGTGTTCGGAGGTGTGTCACCGGAGTGTGTTCGGTGTTTGCTTGCTGCAGCTGTGCAGCGGAGTGTGCTCGTCGGAGGGGTCCGACAGTACGCGATGACTGGGTTCGTACCGAAGGCTTCGGTACTTTGGGCGGTACACCGGAGTGTGTACCGAAGGTTGCTAATCCGGAGAGGTCTCCGGAGTACTGGATACACTTGTTTGCTTGTCGGTGGTGCGCAGGGACTTCGGAGGCGACGGACAGGGTTCGAGCCGGGTGAACCAGGGTCAAGCGGGAGGCTTGATGCCAGGGGAGCGGGGAGCTCCGTCACGGTGGCTGCGAAGGTGGTCCGGGTCGGTCCTTGGGTCGAGGCGTGCCAGGTGAAGGCAGAGAGTGCGGAGCGTGGCTCCGGCTGAAGGTACTCCGAGACAAAGTCCTCGGAGGTGAGGCACTTCGAAGGTACTCCGGATGGAGTGACTTCGGAGTTGGTGGACCAAGTCCTCTGCGGAGGCAAGGGTTCGAAGTGTGCTCCGGAGGGAGACACTCGAAGGTGGCCCGACGAAGGTCTCAGAAGTCGAGGCGCATCGAAGGCATGGTCCGGGTGAGGCTCGTCGAGGAGTGTGCTCGGAGTGAGACACTGCGACGAAGTGCTCATGGAATGCTTCATGCGGAGGCCTTGGACGAAGGAGGGACTTCGAAGGGTGGTACTCCGAAGGTGGGGCTTCGGAGTGAGGATGACTTGTGGTGCTTCGGCCATGCATGGCTTCGGTACACGGACGGACGGTGTTCGAGCTAGGAGTAGCTGCGAAGCCATGGTGGTCCACTCCGGAGGTGGTGGTGCGAAGGCCCAAGGGCTTTGACGGCTTCGGCTTAAAACCGTCACTGTATCGAAGGTCATCTTCGGCGGAGCGAAGGCCAACAGGCTGCAGGCTTCTCGCCGAAGCTACCGCACCCTCGCGTGCGAAGGGAGGTTCCAGAAGTCAACACTGTAAAGGCTGACACTGTCTGTTCTGAAAAAGGCTGACACTGTCCCCTCTGCAGCTGACAGAGAAGCCTCCAAAACAAAGGTGGACTACCTTTTGTACCCCTTAGTTCTGTAGAGACAAATCTGTTGTAAACCCTAGGGGTAAGTAGTCACTTCCTTAGGATGAATCCATGGGCTATAAATATGGGGGCTCGGTAGGTAACATTTAACACTTTGAGCATTTACTGTTGAGCTCCTGTACACAGACCTCGCTGGTTTTCATCCAGAGTTCAATTTATTTCAGTGTTCCTTGTTCAAGCGGCGAAGCCCTGCTTCTGTGTGCTTTTGCTTGAACTCGCGTTGCATACCTCGCTAGTCTTTAGCTCACCGAAGCCTGTCTTGGCGAAGGGTGTTTTTCTCGCGAAGTGTGTTTTTCAGTGTGCTGTCGCTCTGTGTAACACGAGGCAAGACCTCGCTGATTACTAGCGAAGCCCTGGTTGTTTCCCGTTTTGCTTCTTGTGTCGAAGCCCTTAGCGTAGTCCGCTCTGTGTGCGTGTAGACCTTCGCGTACGAAGCCCAGCACCAGTTGCTGTCGCCAAGTACTTGGTCGAAGTCCTCAGAGGGCTGTCCACTCTTGCGAAGGGTGAAGTGCGAAGCCTGCTCGAAGCACCTCGTGTGCGGAGCCTGCACTGACTTGGCAGAGTAGATTTTCAAGGGTTGTTTGTGGAGCGAAGTCTTCTTGGCTTCGAACTTTTTGCTCCTGCGAAGCCTGTGTTCGGAGCTGTCGAAGTACCTCCGAACCAGACCTTCGAAGGTAGTGTTCGAAGCCTGTTCCGCAGAAGACAGAACAGAACCGAAGGCTAAGTTTTTAGCCTGAAATTTTAAAAGCTCCCATTCACCCCCCCTCTGGTCGCCGTTTCCGGTCCAACAGTTTCTCTTCACTTTCAATCACTTTTGTATTAATGCGGTCTACGAACCGTGAATGTTTGCCCGTAATGTACGTGGTCGCTTTATGAACGTCTTGGTTTATTGATTTTCTTTGGAATTTCAATAAAGGTCCTGATTTATTAAATCGGGGCGCGACAAGATGGTATCAGAGCCGACTTGACTGTAGGAAGCCAAACAGACCTGACCTTAGGACTTATATAATATTCACTATATTTTACAAAAGATTACTTATCCTCTCATCTTCTGAGGTTTTCACCAAAAATTTTCTCTCTTTTGTAGATGCCGGTTCATACCATGAGCGGGACTCTTCGTGACGAGGCCGGATTCATCCGCGAGCTTCGCGTGCTCATCGACTTTTTGGGGTTCCCCCATGAGCCTGCGTTCCACGGGATCTTTCCCGATGCGAACGAGAGCTACTGCGAGGTCACGGTTGTGATCCGCCCCTCCTCCACGCAGCCACCCTTCTACACCCATGGAGTTGGAGGACCTTCATTCGTGGTGGCCAGTCAGCGAGCCGCTCTCCAGTCCCTCGCCGAGCTTCGACTGGTCTACGACTGCCACCTCCGCGACACCGTCTACCGCTTCATGCCCATGCGCACACTCGGGAGTCACCGCAGCATCTACATCAGTCCCCTCACACAGAGCAGCTCCGCCATCACTCGCACGATGAGACTCTTGGAGGCCATGGACAACCTCCACACAGAGGCCGTCCTCGACGCAGACAGCCAGCACGACACCATCGACTTCTACCGCCACACTTCGGAGAACCTGACCAGGGAGAACGCCGAGCTCCGTCGACAGCTAGAGCAGAACCCTCTGTTGACCCTTGAGGTGGAGGAGTTGAGACGTCAGAATGAGCTTCTACGCCAGGGCGCCATGGTCCACGCCCAGCTCCGGCAGCAGCTCAGAGAGTTGAAGAAGGACATAGAGGAGATCGCGCCTCTTCCGCCTCGCCGGAAGAAACCCCTTCAGACTCCCACTGTGAGGCCCAAGAGGATCTCCCGCAGCGCACCACCTGCCGGACCGTCCAGTTCCTCGACCCCGACCGTCTCCCACGAGCCCGAGATCGAGCCGTCCCCTGAGCTGCCATAGACGTAGTTTTTACGATTGATTGTTATTTTCATTTTTGCTTGATTGTATTAGCATTCATGTCAAAATATAAGGCATGAATGAGAGAATAAATAAATGTAACCGCAAGAACGGTACCCTTTTGAAATAAAATATGAAGAAATTCACTAAAATAAATGTGTATACTTTGAAAACTCCAGGATGACTAACACTCAAGGATCAGACGCTCCTCAGAACGGAGGGGATAGTGGCAACCTGCCACAATTGGGGAGCCACCGGGCAGAGGCAAGCCCCGGTCGCCAACCACCCCACCTTGGCCGAAATGATGGCCACTCAGAATCAGTTGGTCTCAGCCCTCCTGCACCAAATGCAGCAGCAGCAGCAGATGCAAGAGCAGCAGGCTCACCTCTTCCGTCTCCACCAACAGCCCGAGCTGCCCCGACCCGCCACACCAGCTCCCGCTCCCGCGACACAGCTCTCGGAGTTCCTCCGAGTCCGTCCACCGACCTTCTCGAGCACCACCAACCCCATG